>CAKNXH010060252.1:0-19422 GCA_932178445.1 Andricus quercusramuli
ATCCAAAAATGAAATAGTTCAATTTTCAGTTGAAAAAATTAATTTTCAATAAAAAAAATAAAAAAATATTTGAAATTGTGAAATTTGTCATATTACAGGATCAATATGTAAAGAGAAGTTCAAATTTTTTATTGAATAACTAGCAAAAATTATCCGTTTGTGCTAAATTTCAGCATGCACGTAAATTTCACATTTTCCTTACTGTTTAACTTTAGAAATAAAATTTTTATTTAAAAATAAAGTAATTTAATACATTTAAGTGATAAATATATCCGGAAAAAAGTGAAAATGAATTTTTTGTGTTTTTTAAATGTTTAAAAAATGTTGTAAAAATGAGTTTTAAGTAAATGAAAAAAATTGTGTAATTTATATTGAATTTACTGGAATTTTCTCGATTTATGTAAATTCTATAACAAAATATTGGAAAATGAACCGATATATACAAAAAATATTAATATTTTTAGATTGACGAGTGGAAAGTGCAAGATTTATTGGAAGACACGAGCAATTTTCGAAGAGAAATGCAAGACCTGAAATATTTAGACGACCTTTTGAATCTCCTTCAAGGCGAACTCGAAAGAATCACTCAAAAAAGTTGGCCCTTCGTATCGGGCCACGTGGATCCATACAGCGAGGAAATTAATTTAATTGTATGACAAATAATTTTGTCAGTTGTCTTATTTTTTAATAACCGTGGAGGTTCTAAATAAAAAAAGAAAGTTTTTTTTTTCAAAAAACGTCCTGCATTGACAGAATTGTTTGAATTTTTACGAATTTTAGAGCTTAAATTTTCAAAACGATTTTTTTCTCAGTCATCGACTTTTTGTGAATTTTTAGTACAATTTATTAATATTAATATTAATTAATTATTAAAGTCCTACAGATTTTCGATATTTATGTAATTATATTATTTCAATTATAATACATTTGTATAATTAATTTAGAAATTCCGGCAGAATTTTTGTAGAATTTCTTCATTGAAATTTTTGTTAATCGGATTTTTTCAAAAATTATTTTCTATACATTTTTTATTTTATTTTAATTTCGTTGCAATTCAATAAGACTTTCACAGAATTCATCTGGAATTGCAAAATTCTATATCCCAGGAATTTTAATTGTACAGAATTTTTTCATAATTCCTCTAGAACTCATCGAATTTTTATATAATCATCCTAGAATTCACCCTGGATTTCACTGATTTAATTTAGAATTTCGAAAAACGAATTAGTTTGGAATGTTTACATAATTAATATTTTTTACTTTTTTTAATTTTATATATTTTCTAAAATTTGCATAGATTTCTTCTGGATTTTCATTAAAATTCCACTAGAATTCCATGAAAATTTTACAGAATTCATTTGGAATTGTAAAATTCCATATCCGAGGAATTTTTTCAATTGTACAGAATTTTTTCATAATTTCTCTAGAATTATTCAAAATTATCTTAGAATTAACCGTGAATTTCACTGACTTCATTTATTATTTCAAAATTCCTCTTAAAATTGAACCGAACTCGTTTGGAAATTTTTATATAATTAATAAATTTTTCATCAAATTCTTAAAGAATAAATTACATTTGAAATAATTTTTGGGAATAAGTTTTTTTTTAATTTTTGAAAAATTCAAAAAATGAAAAAACAAATTTTGAAGCCAACATTTTATAAGGAAAAGGAATCTCTTTTTTAGGTCGTTAATAAGATTGCTATGAAATTCTCATAGAATTCTACCATAATTTTGATAACTCTCTAAAATTTAAAAATCGATTTTTATTCATTTTTTGTACAATTATCAAAAGATGAGTCGAAAATTACATAAATTACAAAAAAGTTAACAAAAAAATGATCACAGAATTTGTATAGAATTCCACCAGAATTTCCATATATATAATTGCGTTAAAAATTCCAAACATTCCAAAAGAATATTTTTAGACTTTTTTTGGAATTTCATTGATTTTCTGAAATTTCCACGGAATTTTTCTGGAATTTTATTGAAATTCCGTTATAATTCAATTAAAATTTCACAGAATTCATCTGGAATTGCAAAATTCCATTTCCCACAATTTTTTTTTATTGTACAGCATTTTTTTATAATTTTCTAAATTATCTTAGAATTCACCCTGAATTCCACTGATTTCATTAAGATTTTCCAAATTCCTCGTAAAATTGAATCCAACTCTTTTGGAATATTTACATAATTAATACATTTTCATTAAATTCAAAAAGAATTTCAATTTCCATAAGATTTTTATGGAATTCTCATAGAATTCTACCATAATTTTGGTAACTTCCTCTAAAATTTCGAAATCTATTTTTTCTTTAAATTTTTGTACAATTTTCAAAAGATGCGTCAAAATTTCGAATACTAATTACATAAAAATTACCAATGAAATGCTCACAGAATTTGAATAAAATTCCGCTAGAATTTCCATATATATATATAGTTCAAAATTCCAAAAATTCCAAACATTCCAACAGAATATTTCTGAATTTTTTTAACAATATGATTTAAATTCTTCTAAAATTCAATTTAAGTTTCATAGAATTCACCTGGAACTACAAAATTCCATTTTTTTTAATTTCACATAATTTTTTCATAATCTTAGAATTCACCCTGAATTTCAGTGATAAAAATAAAAATAATAAAATACTAAATTCCTCTTAAAATTGAACCGAACTTATTTGAAGTTTTTGATAACTAATACATTATTATTAAATTCTACCAGAATTTAAATTTTGTCAAGAATTTTCTCAAGAGTTTTATGAAATTATTATAGAATTCTAAAAGAATTTAATATATTTCATCTCAAATTACCAAATCCTTTTTATCTGAAAATGCCATAAAAATTGTTTTACGGTCAATTAGCACGGAGACGAACCTTCTTAGCACGGAAAAAAACCTTTCAAATTGCCCTATGTTGGTAACTGTCGGTAATAGAAACCTGCATTGTTTTTTCGGATTTCGAAAGAATGAAAAATCCCCTATTATTTTTTAAAATTATTTATTGTTCTGAATAAAAAAAAGGCGGCATTTTTCCAAAAGCTTTATATATTGCAGTTCTATATTTTATTTACAATGCTGGATAATAGAAACTAGATATATATTTTATTCTTAGACTAGTTTAATAATAATAATTTTTAATAATAAAAATGAACATTTACACTAAATATATAATAATCAGTTCTAAACTCAGTTCGAATCTTTTTTGTCATCACCCATGCGAATTATTTATGTAAAAAGGAAACCTCGATGTTTCGTAAAACAAACAAAATATTTAAAAATTTGAATTTCGTTCCAAAACCACCAAAACCTTTCAAATAATTTTAAAATATAGCTAACGTCAACAATCAGGGTGTCTACTCGAATCTTGGAAAAAATTCCCTGACAATTCTAATTTTTTTTCATAGTACGGAAACCATTAAAATATTTCGCTTTTTTCTAAACAATCGACTCAGAATATTTATAGATTTTCGCGAGTTTATTACAAATAATTAATTTTTATCAGTCATTATTAAATATATTAGAACCATCGGTTGATTAAACAATACTAAAAACATAATCATTGATAATAATAATAAATGATAGATAATAATAAATAATAATAATCATAAATTTCAACATAATAATTTTTTGAATTTGTTTCTAAAGTTTATACAAGATAGATGGATTTTTTACCGAATAGTTGAATTTTCAACCAAAAAGATAAAATTTTTGCCAAAAAGACGACTTTTCAATAAAATACATAAATTCTCAACCGAATGATTAAATTTTCAACTAGAAGAGATCAATTTTAAACAAAATAGTTGAATTTTGAATTAAAAAGGACAATTTTTAAGAAAAGAATTTAACTTTCAATCCAATTTGTTTTATTTTCAACCAAGAAGAGGAACTTTCAACTAAAATTATGAATATTTAACTGAAATACTTAAATTTTATACAAAAAAAAAATTAATTTTTGAACAGAAAGATTAATTTTCTACAAAGAAGACGATTTTTCAACAAAATACATAAATTTTGAACTAGAAAATATAAATTGTCAAGCAGAAATTGAAAATTTAAATTTTATCAGTTACAAAAATTAATGTTCAGCCAAAGAGAAAATTTTTTAACTAAAATGGCGGAGTATTCAATTTGGAATTATTACATTTTCATAACTAAAAAAAAATCAACAAAAAAACTAAAAATATTAATTTTCAACCAATAAGTTAAATTTCTAGTTGAATTTTGAGTTAAAAGATTAATGTTAAAAAAAGATTGTCAAATAAAATGATGGAATATTCAATTTAAATAATTACCATTTCAGTTAAAAAAATAACATTCACCCCATTTACATTTCAAAGAGCGTGATAAATTTTAAATGAAAATTATGAATATTTAACTGGAATACTTAAATTTTTAACCAAAAGGATTAACTTTTAACCAATAAGATACATTTCTAGAAAAAGAGATAAATTTTCAACTAAAAAAGATAATTTTTCAACCAAAAATTGAATAGTTGAATTTTTAGTTAAAAATATGAATGTTCGTCCAAAGAGATGAATTTTCAACCAAAATGATTTAATATTCAATTGGAATAATTACAATTTCAGTTTGAAAAATATATATTTTAACAAAAAAAAAGCAATTAAAAAAAATAGTTACATTTACAAACAAGATGATATGTTTTCAACTAAAATGACGAATTATTTTCAACTAAAAAAAGATAATTTTTCAACCAAAAATTGAATAGTTGATTTTTTAGTTAAAAATATTAATGATCGACCAAAGAGATTAATTTTCCACCAAAATGATGAAATAATCAATTAGAATAATTACAATTTCAGTTTAAAAAATATATATTTCAACAAAAAAAAGCAATTTAAAAAAATAGTTACATTTACAAACAAGATATGTTTTCAACTAAAATGACGAATTTTCAATTGCAGTAGTTGAATTTCAAGCCAAAAAGATTGTTGACCTTGTTTTAAATTTAAGTATTTTTTTTAAATTAGTTTTTTTTTTTGTTGAAAAAATTATTTCTTGAACTGAAATTGTAATTATTCCACTTGAATTTCTTTGGTTGAACATTAATTTTTTAAACTGAAAATTCGTCTTTTTGGTAGAAATAACCTTATTGGTTGAAAACTAATAATTTTTGTTTATAATTCAACTATGCCCGTTAATAATTCATCATCTTAGTTGAAAACTCATCTTTTTTGAAAAAGTTACTATTTTTTTAAAATTATTTTTCAAAAACTGAAATTCTAATTATTCCAATTGAATATTCCATCTTTTCAGTTGAAAATTCATATCTTCGGCTGAACATTTATTTTTTAACTAAAAAGTTAACTATTTATTTTTTGATTCAAATATTATCTTTTTTAGTTTACAAATCGTCTTTTTTGGTAGAAATTTATTTTATAAGTTGAAAATTCAAGTATTCGAGTTAAAACATTCATAAACTTAGTTGAAAATTTTCAACTAAAATTCTTAATATTTAACTTTCAATAATTGAATTTTCAAATAAAAAGATGAATTTCCAAACAAGAAAATTAATTTTCTACAAAAAAAAATATATTTTTTCAACAAAATATATAAATTTTTTATTAAAAATTATAAACTGTCAACCAAAAATTGAATAGTTATTTTTTCAGTTACAAAAATAATGTTCAGCCAAAGCGATGAATTTTCAACTATAATGGTGCAATATTTAATTACAATAATTAATTTTCAATTAAAAAAAAAAAGTAATTTTCAAAAAAGCGAATTAAAAACTAATTTTAAAAAAAACAGTTTTCAATAAAATAGTTACATTTTCGAAGAAAATGATGAATTTTCAACTAAAATGATGAATCTTCAACTGGATGAATTTTAAACTAATATGATGATTTATTCAATTCGAATAATTACAGTTATAGTTGACAAAAAATAAGACACGAACAAAATATCAGTTTAAAAAGTTATTTTAAACGAAACTGATGAATCTTCAGCTAAAATGATGAATATTTAACTGGTATAATTGAATTTTAAACCATAAAATGAATTTTCGACTTAAAAGATGAATCTTTAACTGGAATAGTTGAATTTTCAACCAAAAAGATGAATTTTAAACTAAAAAAGACAAATTTTTAACCAAGAATTGAATAGTTATATTTTTAGTAACAAAAAATTAATTTTCAACCCAAGAGATGAGTTTTTAACTAAAATGATGGAATATTCAACTAGAATTGTTCAATTTTCAGTAGAAAAAAAAATAACTTTCAGCCAAAGAAAAAATAAATTTTCAACAAAATAGCTCATGTTTTAACCAAAGCGATGAATTTTCAATTAAAATGATGAATCAACGAAAAAATATAATCTTTATAGAAATATAATACAAGAGATTAACTTGCAGCCAAGTAATAAAACTTTCATTTTAAAAACGATGAATTCTGAACAAAGAATGTAGTGGATATTTCAACCAAAAAAGATTACAATTTTTAATTAATAATAGTAGAATTCAACCAAAAAATACATTAATCGCTAATCAATTTTATATTCCAATTGGAATATTCAATATGGAATATTCAATTCGAATAATTACAGTTTCAGTTAAAAAAATAATAGTCACAAAAAAAATAATTTTCAGTTTAAAACGTTATTTTAAACGAAACTGCTGAATTTTCAGATAAAATGATGAATCTTAAACTGGAATAGTTGAATTTTAAGCCAAAAAGATGAATTTTAAACTAAAAAAGACAATTTTTTAACCAAAAATTGAATAGTTATATTTTTAGTAAAAAAAAAAATAATTTTCAACCAAAGAGATGAGTTTTTAACTAAAATGGTGGAATATTCAACTGGAATACTTCAATTTTCAGTAAAAAAAATAATAACTTTCATTTTAAAAACGATAAATTCTGAACAAAAAATGTAACGGATATTTCAATCAAAAAAGATTACAATTTCTAATTAATAATAGTAGAATTCACCCAAAAAAATACATGAATTGCTAATAAATTTTATATTCCAATTACAATAAAATTAAGCATTCTCTCGAAAAAAAATCATTGACTTTAAAAGAAATTCCCTGACAGTTTCAGGTTTTCCAGGTTTTCCAGATTGGGTAGACACCCTGTCACTATTTTAACGTCATCTCGACAATTGCAAGTTCGAAACCCCACTTAAAAAAAAAAGTACATTAAAATATTTTTGGCATCTACTTTTAAGATAAAATCCTTTCCGCTTTTTAACAAACTAAACTCTCCAAGAAAATATAAACAAAAAAATATTCTTTTACAATCTTTTAAATCCCCTTTGATCCTTATTATCTTCCCTCATTTTTTCACCAGCCCCCCTTCCTGCCCCCTCATTTGAAGTTAATTTCATCTCGCAATTGTCGGAGAAGAAAGATTCCTATTTGGAGAAACGACATTCGATCCGCGAGGCGGAGGCGAAGGAAGTGGATTCGGTTTGCAAACAATCTGCTCACAAGTATTGCTCTCCTCTATTCTGAAGTCTTCCGGTGCCGAAAATCCGGCCATATCGACTTCCGGTTTAATTTCAATCATCATTGAATCATCCGAGGGTGATTGATTTCTCAAACCTGCGTAACTGCTCAGTCTGTATTTGCAGGAGGAGACCAGGTGTCTTCTCAAATTGCGTGCTTGTCTCAAAGTCGCGCCACAAAGTGGACAGGCACCTGGACAGTCGGAGGCGCCTCTAATTTTCCCCGAAGACGAGCTGCCGATCGCTGGAGCTGCGAGGATATTTTGGGCTTGAGTGACGGAAGGAATTGAGGGGAATCCGATTCCCAGGGATCCTGGAAATTGAGGAATGTGGAGAGGCGAATAAGGTTGCAACGGCATTGAAGTTTGGAGATGTGAACCTTCTGAATCAGAAAGTGAATCCTGCGGATGTGGATTTTCGTTTGCTGTCACTGGCCGAATTATCAGGGGCGAAGGATCTCGGTGAGTTGGCTCTGATTCTCGTTCATTGATTCCTATCAGAAGATAAATTAAAAATTAAAATTAGAAACACTGGAAGAATGGAAAAAAATGTTATTTCAAACTTGGAAGCCTCAAAACTGGAATTCTTGTAGAATCTTATAGTCAAGAAGTCAAGTTTTTCCAGGTCTCCTTTTTTTACATCAAATAATGAAATAACCATTTGTTATCCATGTAAAAAATAAGCCATTTCATTTTTTGTTGCTCAATAATTTCTAAAAAAGGCAGAACCATAAATAAACAAATTTTTTATTTTTTGCGAACATAAGTCGTCTTTGAAACCTTGCAATCTTTGTGAATTCGTTGAAATCTCTTGAAGTACATACAATCGTTGTGAAATCTTGAAATTTCTCTGAAATTTTTTGAAATCTTTTGAAATTTTTATGAAATCTTTGAAATATTTGTGAACGCTTCCTTTAATCTTTGTTTCTGAAATCTTTCGTATTCGTTTGAAGTAATCGAAATCTTTGAAATCGTTTAAAATCTTTAAAATGTTTTGAGACCTTTGGAATTCTTGTATTATTTTGATATCTTTATGCAATTTCTATGAAATCTTTCTTTTGTATTTTTTTTATCTTTTGTATTCATTAAAAATCATAACAATATTTTCAATCTGTGTAAAATCTTTTGAAATCTTTTTTTTTAAACCTTTGAAATCTTTTGAAAGTTTTAAAATCTATGGAAATGTTCGAAATCTTTGTGAAATCTTTGAAATCTGGTGTCTTTATGAAATGTTAGAAATCTTTGAGAATTTGTTGTGACATTTTTTTTAATCTTTATCAAATCTTTTTAAATATTTGTGAAATTTTTCTTACATCTTTGTTTGTGAAACCTTTTTTATTCGTTGAAATTAGTGAATTAATAGTGAAATCTTTTCAAATCTTCTAAAATGTTTTTAAACCTTTTGAAATCATTTCAAATCTTTGAAATATTTTAAAATCTTAGAAATCTGGTGTACTGTAAACGTTTTTAAATCTTTGAAATCCTTGCAATCTTTATGAAATGTTCGAAATCCTTTCAAATATTCTAAAATCTTTGAAATATTTTGAAACCTTTTGAAACTGAATTAAAATCGAAATTTTCAACTAATAATTTTTATAATTTGTAAGTTGAATGTTAACATTTAAAGCCAAAAAAGACGATTTTTCTACAAAACAGTTGAATTTTCAACTCAAAAATATGATTTTTCAACAAAAAGTTAATTTTCTACAAAGAAGTTACATTTTCAGCCAAAAAAGATGACATTTCTACAAAAACAGATGAATTTTTAAAGTCAAAAAGACGAATTTTCTACAAAACAATTGAATTTTTAACCTGAAATTATGATTTTTCAACAAGAACTTAATTTTGTACCAAATAATTAAATTTGTAAACAAAATAATTTAATTTTCTGCAAGAAAGTTGCATTCCAAGTAGAAAAAGATTAAATTTCTACGGAGAGGGATACATTTTTAAACCAAAAAGAAGAATTTTCAAGAAGTGTTGAATTTTCAAGCAAAAAGGCGAATTTTTTACGAAACAGTTGGATTTTGGAAAGAAAAAAATTGATCTTCAACAAAACAGTTAAATTTTCAACCAAACGGTTGGATTTTCTACCAAAATATTACAATTTAAAGACAAAAAGACGATTTTTCTACAAAACAGTTGAATTTTCAACTCAAAAAAATGATTTTTCAACAAAAAGTTCATTTTCGACAAAAGTGTTGAATTTTTAACTCAGGAAGATTTTTCAGCACTTGGAAAAAAATGCAACTAAGTTATTGAATATCCAAGCCAAAAAACGAATATTTCTACCATAAAGTTAATTTTCAACCAAATAGTTAAATTTTTTACCAAATTGTTAAAATTTTGGGCTGAATCATCTACAAAAACAGATCCAATTTTTACCAAACATTTGTATTTTTAACCAAAAAAGATTAAATTTGTACAAAAAGACAAATTTTCAACAAGTGTTAGATTGTAAGCAAAAAATTTTGGTTTTAATCAAATAGTTCTATTTTCTACCAAACTGTTAAAATTTTAGGCAAAAAATTATACCCGGAAAAATCTATAAATACCTGGACAATTGGTTATGCATCTATTCAAATTAAAAAAATGTTAATTAAAAAAGAAAAAAGAAAAGAAGCAATCTGCAAATCGCTGAAACGATTAATTCTCAACCAAAACGATTAATTTATACCAACAAATACGAATTTTCAATTACAAAAGATAAGTTTTCAACCAAAAAATGAATGGTTGAATTTTTAGTTGAAAAATTAATGTATTCAATGAAAGAGATTAATTTTTCACTAAAATTGTAGAATATTCAACTAGAAGTTACATTTTCACTTTAAAAATAAATTATTTTCAAACCAAAAAAAAACAGCAAATAAGTTAAGTTTCAACTGGAATAGTTAAATTTTCAGTAAAAAAATTAATTCTAAGCAAACAAAAAAAAACGAATTTTCAACAAAACAAATCATTTTTCAAACAAAGAGATGAATTTCCAATTAAAATGATTAATCTTCAACAACAACAAAATAATTTTTAACAGAATCAGGGTGTCCAGCGATTCTTAGGAATGAAATCAAGGTATTTTCCAGGTTTTCCAGGTCAAGAAGTCAAGTTTTTCCAGGTCTCCTTTTTTTTACATCAAATAATGAAATAATCATTTGTTATCCATGTAAAAAATGAGCTATTTCATTTTTTATTGGTCAATAATTTCTGAAAAAAAAGGCAGAACCATAAATAAACAAATTCTTAATTTTTTGCAAACATAAGTCGTCTTTGAAAATCTTGAAATCTTTGAAATCTTTGTGAATTTGTTGAAATCTCTTGCAGTACTCAAAATCGTTGTGAAATCTTGAAATTTCTATTAAATCTTTTGGAATCTTTTCAAATTTTTGTAAAATATTTGAAATCTTTGAAAACTCTAAAATCCTTGAAACCTTTGAAATTTGTTAAAATCTTTTGAAATTTTTATGAAATCTTTGAAATATTTGTGAAAGCTTTCTTTAATCTTTGTTTGTGAAGTCTTTTTTATTCGTTAAAACCAGTGAATTAATATTGAAATCTTTCCAAATCTTCTGAAATGTTTTTAAACCTTTCGAAATCATTTCAAATCTTCGAAATATTTTAAAATCTTAGAAATCTGGTGTACGTTAAACGTTTTCAAATCTTTGAAATCCTTTAAATCTTTGTAAACTGTTCAAAAACCTTTTAAATATTCTAAAATCTTTGAAATATTTTGAAACCTTTTGAAACTGAATTAAAATCGAAATTTTCAACTAATAATTTTTATAATTTGTAAGTTGAATGTCACAAAAAAAACGTATACTTGTAACATTCTATATTAACGGAGACGAAATAAAAAACTTATAGAATAAGTTATATATAAGAATAAGGGAAAAGGGGGATTTCAAGAAAAAAGGGGAAACTAAGAAAATAAGGGGAAGACTGTGCACCCTGTTATAAATAAAGTTTACTTTAGTTTCTAGGGATTCAATTAATATGTTTAATTTAGAAAGCTTTAACCAATTATATTACAAAATATTCTTAAATATATTAACACCATCGATTCATTAAATAATTAAATAATACCATAGTTAATAATAATAAAATTAAATTAATTAATCAAATTAATGGGGGTACTATATGAAATTCAACCTAAACCACTTCAAAGTCCTAACTTTTCAAGTAAAAATATTGCATTTTCAACAAGATAGGTGAATTTTTAACCAAACAGTTGAATTTTCAGCCAAGAAGATTAATTTTTTTATCAAGAATACGATTTTTCAACAAAATACATAAATTCTCAACCAAATACTTAAATTTTCAACCAAGAAAAATACATTTTCAACCAAATAGTTAAATTTTGAATTAAAAAGAGCAGTTTTCAACCAAAAATGGAATAGATAAGATTTCAGTTAGAAAAATTAATTTTCCACACAAAAAAAAATTGCAATCGAAGCAATGAATTTTCAATAAAACAGTTTAACTTTCAACCAAGTAGTTTTATTTTCAGCCAAATAGACAAATTTTCAACTAAAATGATGAATATTCAACTAGAACACTTAAATTTTAATCCAATAAGATAAATTTACAAACAAGTGGATGAATATTGTATCGAAAGAGACGATTTTTCAACAAAATACATGAATTTTCAACTAAAAAGGCCAATTTTTAACCAAATAGTTTAATTTTGAACTAAAGAATATAAATTCCCACCAAAAATGGAATAGTTAAATTTTCAAATAAATTTTAAGCAAAACAAAATTAATTTTCAACTACAATGATGAATCTTTAACTGAAATAGTTGAATTTTCAACCAAAAAAGATCAATTTTCCACCAAATAGTTGAAGTTTGGATTAAAAAGGTCATTTTTCAACCAAAAATCGAATACTTAAATTTTAAGTTAAAAAAATTAATTTTCTACACAAAAAATTGCATGCAAAGTGTTGAATGTTTAACAAGAGTTTAACTTTCAACCAAGCCGTTTTATTTTGAAATAAAAAGATGAATTTTCAACTAAAAAGATTGATTTTTGAACAAGAAGAATAATTTTATAAAGAAAAAAGAAGATTTTTCAACAAAATACATGAAGTCATAACCAAAGCAATAAATTGTTAACAAAAAAGTTTAACTTTCAACTAATTCATTCTATTTTAAATCAAACACATGAATTTTCAACTAAAATGATGAATATTTAACTAGAATACTTGAATTTTTAACCGAAAAGATGAATTTTTAAACAAGAGGATTTATTTTCTACCAAAAGAGACAATTTTTCAACAAAATACATGAATTTTCAACTAAAAAGACTCATTTTTAACCAAATAGTTGAATTTTGAACTAAAAAATATCAATTTTCCACAAAAAATGGAATAGTTTAATTTTCAGTTAAAAGCATTTATGTTTAACAAAACTGATGAATTTTCTGCTGAAATGATGAATTAAATTAATTATATATATAATAATTAGTTAAATCTTCAGTTGAAAAAATTAATTTTTAACAACAAAAAAAGTCAAAAAACGGATTTTCTACAAAAAAAATAAATTTTCAATCAAAGAACTGAATTTTTTAACCAAAAAGATTAATTTTCACCAAGAAGATTAGTATTCTGCTATAAAAGACGAATTTTCAATAAAATACATAGATTTTCAACTAAAGGAGATAAATTTTCGATCAAAAATAGAATATTGAAATTTTCAATTGGAAAAAAATAATAATAATTCTTAACAAAACAAAAATAAAAGAATTTTCAACAGAACGTCTCGTTCATTGATTCCTATAAGAAAATAAACTAAAAATTAAAATTAGAAACACTGGAAGAATGGAAAAATATTTATTTGAAACTTAGAAGCCTCAAAACTGGAATTTTTATAAAATACTCAGGATGACTACTCAAATCCTGGAAACAAAATTCCCTGACAATTCCAGGTTTTCACCAGGTACAATTTTTCATAGTAAGGAACCGTTAAAATATTTAACATTTTAAAAAAGAATCGACTAAGAATATGTATAGATTTTAGCGAATTTATTATAAGTAATGTTTTCTTCATTTTCTAGGGATTTAATTAATATGTTTAATTTAGGCTTTAACAAATTATATTACAAAATATTCTTAAATATATTAATACCATTGATTAATTAAATAATAATAAAAACATAATTAAACATCTCCTTTTGAAGTAGATGATTTTAAATAATTCCAAAAATTTTTGATCTTATCTACTTATACTTAAAATTCCGTCCATACTTAGGTAAAATGAATATAGTTTCTATCTTGAATTCAATTTAAATCGCTTCAAGTCCCTAACTATTCAAGTCAAAATATTGCATTTTCAATAAGATAGATGAATTTTTAACCAAATAGTTGAATTTTCAACCAAGAAGATTAATTTTCTAACAAAAAGACGATTTTTCAACAAAATACATGAATTTTCAACTCAAAAGACGCATTTTCAACCAAATAGTTGAATTTTGCACTAAAAAAAATCATTTTTCAACCAAAAATGGAATAGTTAAATTTTCAGTTAAATTTTAACAAAAAAAAATGAATTTTCAACTAAAATAATAAATATTTTGATGGAACACTTGAATTTTCATCCAAAAAGACGATTTTTCACAAATTATTTGAATTCAAAACCAAACTGATAAATATTTAACTAAAAAAGATAAATTTTCAACCAAATAGTTGAAATTTCATCTAAAAATGATCAATTTTTAATCAATAATGAAGTTTTTCAACTAAAATAATAAATATTCAAGTGGAACACTCGAATTTTCCTCTAAAAAAATTAAATTTTTAATCAAAGATGAAATAGTTAAATTTTCAGTTAAAAAGTTTAATTTTTAACAAAAAGAGGTATTTAAATTTTGAGCAAAAAAATAAAAGTTTTCTGAAATAAAATGATAAGTCATCAACTAAAAAATGAATTTTTAACAAAGCAGTTCCATGTTCAATTCAGTAATTGAAATTTCAACCAAGAAATATGAATTCTTAACGAAAAAAATAATCGTTGATACTTCAACCGAAAAATATTTTCATTTTCAATCAAGAAAGATTTTTCGGCCAATAATGGAAAAAATGCATCCAAAATTCATAGTAGAATTTTCAAACCGAAAATATGGATTTTCAACAAAAAAGTTAATTTTCAACATAAAGAGACGCATTTTCAACAATAAAGTTGAATATTCAATGAAGAAGAATGACTTTTTAGCAAATTGTTGAATTTTCCACAAAATAATAAAATTCTGAACCGCAAGATGAATTCTCAACTAGAAACATTATAAAATAAAAAATTATACGTTTGTAAGACTTACGTGGAAATTTAATCTTTTTTGGCTCAAAATGTAACTCTTTGGCTGGAAATTCACCTGTTTTTATTGGGGATTCAACTATTTCGTTGCAATTTCGTATTTGTTTGCTAAATTCAACTGTTTTTGGTTGAAAATAAAAATATTTTTTCATTGCAATATAAAAAATTATATCTTTCATTAAGAATTCATCTTTTTTCGTTGAAAACGCAACTATTTTATTAAACTTTTTTTATTGTTTGAAAATGTAACCATTTAGTTAAAACGATGTTGTTGTTAAAAATTACTTTTTCTAACTAAAAATAAAACTATTCCATGTTTGATTGCAAATTTATCTTCTTTAGATGAAAATTCATGTATTTCGTTGAAAATTCGTCTTTTTTACTAGAATATTAATTTTCTTCGTGAAAAATAAATCTTTATGATTAAAAAATTAATTTCTCCGATTAAAAATTTGACTTTTTTGTAAAAATTCATTTTTTGGGTTTAAATTTCAGCAATTTTACTGTACTTCCAATAAAAAATTGGTTAAAAAGAAAAACAGATTTTTAAGCGCTCTATTTAAAATTGTAATATCAAGAAAAATAATTACCAGCTTCTCTGCTTATTTCCTCATCTCTCTGCTCGTAATCGGAATTTACAGAATCCATGTTGGTATCACTTTTGTTTCCAGCATCATCCATTTCCAACTTTCTCAATTTTCCCGAAGAACTTAACGAAGATTTCCTTCTCTTACTCTTTCTTCGGTTTCGACCAGCGAGAGGCGAAGTGAGCGATTCTTCCGACGGAGATTCGTTCCTTGGTGCTGCTGAAACTGGAGTTTCCTCGGTGCTCTAAAATATAATTTCATAATTTTAATTCTAATTTTAATTTTAATTTTAATCCCGGTTTTCCCTATCTGAAATTACATTTTTTCCGGTTGATTTTTAAGCGTTTATAATAATAATTATACAATACGAATTGCTTTATCATACAAACTTTGAAAAGAATTAAACATTGACATTTTCAAGAACATAAGGGAATAAAAGGGGAATAAATTCTTGAAAAAAAATTAATGTAGGTACCATATTTCTAAGGTTTCAAGTCGAAATATATTGAGTTTGCAACCAAGAAAATTAATTTTCAACAAAAAAGTTGCATTTACTACCAAATAGTTGAACTTTCAAGCGAAAGAGAAAAATTTATAACAAAAATGTTTAATTTTTAACCAAATAGTTAAAATTTAAAGCCAAAAAGAAAAATCTGTTAGAAGAGAGTTTAATTTTTAACCAAGAATGACGAATTTTTAACCAAGATGATTTTTCTACCAAAAGATTAATTTGTAATCCATGAATTTTCCACCAAAAAGGCAAATTTTTAACAAAACAGTTAAATTTTCAACCAAAAGAAATAAATTCTAAACTAAAATACAATAGTAGACTCTTCAATCAAGAAGAATTAACTTTCAACCATAAAAGATGCATTTTCAACCAAAAAATGTAAATTTCATACCAAAAGATGAATTTTTGATTAAAAAAAAGATGGGGTTTCTATCCAAAAAGACGAATGATTAAGAAAACATGAAATTTTAGTCCAAAGAATATGACTTTCTAGCAAAATAGCTGTATTTTCAATAAAAGAAAATTGAATTTTCAAACAAATGGTAGAATTTTTGACCAAAAGAGATGAATTCTGAATCAAAAATATAATAGAATTTTGAAATAAAAAGAATTAACTCTCAACCAAAAATATCTGATTTAAAAAAAAAGAATTGGATTTTCAACAAATTAATCAATTTAAGAAAAATAAGTAAAATTTTTAATTTTGGACTAAAAATATCAGAGTAGACTTTTCAATTAAAAAGAATTAACTTTCAACGAAGAAGATCAATTTTCAACCAAAATATGAATTTTCAATACAAAAGGACAAATTTACTAGCCAAAAAGACGAATATTCAACACAAATGTAGTCGAACTTTCACCCCAAAAAGACGGCTTTTTAACAAAATAGTTGAATTTTCGACAAAATAATTAAATTCTCGAAAAAATAATTAATTCTTCGACAAAATAGTAGCATTTTTAACAAAAATAGATGAATTCTAAATCAAAAAATAGAATAGTAGACTTTTCAATGAAAAAAAAATTCACTTTAAACCAAAAACAGTGAATTGTTACCAAAAAATATGACTTTTTAACTAAATTGTTCAATTTTCAAAAAAGAATGAAATTTTCGACAAAATATGCAATTAAATTCTTAACCACAAAGTACAACTTTTTAACAAAAAAAAAGATGAATTCTAGATCAAAAATATGGTAGTAGACTTTTCAATCAAAAAAACTTAACGTTCAACAACAAAATATGAATTTTCAACCAAAAAAGAATACTTTTCTACCAAAAGATGAATCTTCAAGAGAACAGCTGACGTTTCGACCAAAAAAAGATTAATTGTTAAGCAAATAATTAAGTTTTTAACAAAATAATTAAATTTTCAATCAAATAGTAGAATTTTTAGCCAAAAGAGATGAATTCTGAATAAAAAATATAATAGTAGACTTTTAAATAAAAAAGAATTAGCTTTCAACAAAAAAGATGACTTATCTATAAAAAGAAGAATTTTCAATCCAAAAGGACGAATTTTATATGGAAAAAGACGAATGCTCAACAAAAAAGTTGAATTTTTACCAAAAAATATGACTTTTTAACTAAATAGTTGATTTTTCAACAAAATAATTCAATACTTAGCCAAATAGTAGAATTTTTAACAAAACACGATGAATTTTAGATCAAAAATATGGTAGTAGTTCAACAAAGCATTTGAATTTTCAAGTCAAAAAGAAAAATCTGTTAGAAGAGAGCTTAATTTTTAACCAAAAAAGGTGAAGTTCTAACCAAAACAAAGATTTTTCTACAAAAAAGTTAATTTCATGTCCAAAAGGACTATTTTTCTATAAAAAATTAATGTTTAACAAAAAAGTTGAATTTTCGACCAAAAAATATGACTTTTCTACCAAAAGATGAATTTTCAATCCAAAAGGACGAAAATTTTTCTATTTAAAAAGACGAATTGAAAAAAACGAGTTGAATTTTTTACCAAAAAATATAACTTTTTGAAAGAATAGTTTAATTTTCAACAAAATAATTGATTTTCAACCAAATGGTCGAATTTTTAACCAAAATAGATGAATTCTAAATTAAAAAGTATACTAGTAGACTTTTCAATGAAAAAGAATTCACTTTCAACCAAAAAAGATTACTTTGTAAGAAAACAATTGAATTTTGAACAAAATAATTAAATTCTTAACCAAATAGTAGAATTTTTGACAAAAAGAGATGAATTCTAGATCAAAAATATCGTAGTAGACTTTTCAATTAAAAATACTTAACTTTCGACCACAAGAGATGAACATTCAACCGAAAAAGAATACTTTTCTATCAAAAGACGAATTTTCAACAGAATAGCTACATTTTCGATAAAAAAAGATGACTTTTTAAGAACATAATTGAGTTTTCTACAAAATAATTTAATTTTCGACAAAATAATTAAATTTTCAACCAAATAGTAGAATTTTTAGCCAAAAGAGATGAATGCTGAATTAAAAATATAAGAGTAGACTTTTCAATGAATAATAATTCACTTTAAACCGAAAAAGATTACTTTTCTGCAAAAATATAAATTTTCAATCCAAAATCATGAATTTTCTATCCAAAATGACGAACAAATTAAACAATTTTTAACCAAATAGCAAAATTTATAACCAAAAGAAATAAATTCTGAATAAAAAATATGATAATCAATTTTTTTATTAAAAAGAATTCACTTATAACAAAAAAAAGATAACTTTTCTACCAAACGATGGTTGATAAAACTGAACACAATTAAAAACACATTTTTTTTCAAAAACCGAGACGAGATTTATTGCAAAAGTAAAATCAAATCGGATAAATTCCCGGTTTTCAAAAAAAATCCCACTATTTCCCGGTGCCCACTCTAAAATCGAATGAATAAATACATCAGATCATTTAAATTTGTTCAAAAATCTATCTACCTGAAATAATTGTTAAATAATTTAAGTATTTGCGAAATATTTGAAATATTTAGTAATTTTTGCGAAATTATCGACATTTTTGGAAAATCATTGAAGTTTTTATGACATCTTTTTAATCTATCCAAAATCTTTATGAAATCCTTGGGAAATCATTTAAATCTATCTGAAATTTCAGTAAAATAATGGAAATCTTTGTGAAATCTTTTGAATCTATCCGAAATCTTTGCGAAATATTTGAAATCTTTGTAAAATCTTTGAAATCTTTGGGAAATTGTTGTACTCTTTCTGAAATATTTGAAAATATTTAAAACATTTGGTAATACTTGCGAAATGATTGAAATATTTGGGAAATCATTGAAATCTTTGAAATCTATCTACAAACTTTGCGAAATATGTGAAACCTACGGGAACCCATTAAAATATTTGTGAAATCTTTGAAAAATATTTGAAATATTTGATATTTGTGTAATTATTGAAATCTTAGTGAAAGCCTGGGGAAATCATTGAAATCTTTGTGAAATATTTGGAAATCTTTACAAAATATTTGAAATATTTTTGAATTATTTGGCAATATCTGTGAAATTATTGAAATCATTTAAGTCTCTATGAAATCTTTTAAATCTATCCGAAATCTTT
>CAKNXH010060253.1:0-17642 GCA_932178445.1 Andricus quercusramuli
AATGTCCTTTGACTGGTGCAATAAAAGGAATTACGGAATTTATTTTTAAAAAATTGTTAATATTTTTTTTACGCTTGGCGCACATTGGACTTCTCTAACTTCCAGCGTTTATCAAGCGAATTTTCAGCAACAAAAAACTTCGAGCGAGAAAGTTGTTAGCAACGGTGCAAAGAAGTTTTCTGGAAAAATTTAAGAAATTATTGTGTCAAGTAGCTAGCGGCTATGTGACTCGCGCGCGGATTGTAGCGAGAATCTCAGATCCGATTCCCCACCGGCTCTAAAAATAAAAAATTATCAAGAAATCAGGTAATCTTAAATTATTATGAATCATTAAATGAATATACATAACATTGCGTTAAAATAATTTATTTCAATTAAAAGTCTTTTTCTGTTATTTAGTTAATATTAGTTAAAAAATTTATTGACGTCTTTAATAATAATATTTATTATAAATATTAAAAAAAAAAAGGTCATGGAAGTCGATGAAGAAGCGTGTGCATGCAAAATTATCAATTGTTTCTGCATTGGTGGGGGCCCTGGGGCCATGACTTTGGGGGCCGCCTAGCTTGCGGGGCCCGTGTTCCCGGAACACATGGAACACTGGTAGTTACGCCACTGTTCTTTACCCTGCAAGAAAAAGCGGAAATTTCGCGGATAAAATAGTGACGAATCGTTCACTCACTGATTGTCACTGATTTTCGATTAAATTTCACTGATTCAAATTTTAAAAAAAATTTAGATTATTATTATTACAAAACAAAGCAAAAACAAGTGCACTTTCTCGACCTCTCACTTTCTTCAATTCCACGTATTTGAAGCATTGAAAAATTAGCGGAATTAGGAATCCGTTGAATCTCAACTTGTTTTATTTTACTTTTGCACAATTCGTCTCAAAAATAGAACCAATATGAAATGAATAGAATATTTTACATTATTCAAATATATTTATTTATTAATTCATAATACTCTTATATTACCTGATTTCTTGATTAGTTTTTATTTTTGCCACCTGTGAACTGTATTAAGAATCGGATCTGAGACTCTCCTACGACCCGCGCGCGTGTCGTACAGCTGCTAGCGACTTTACACGTTATTAATTTCTTAAACATCAGTTCGATTGGGCTAAAATTGTCCAGAAAACTTGTTTGTACTGTTGTAGACAACTTTCTCGCTGGAAGTTTTTTGTTGCTGAAAATTCGCTCGATAAACGAAACGCTGGAAGTTAGAGAAGTCCAATGTGCGCCAAGCATCAGAAAAAAATTATCAACAATTTTTTTGAAATAAATTTTTGAATTCCTTTTATTGTTTCAGTCGGAGGACATTTAGAACTACATTCCCTCAAAATTTTATTGAAAAATTCCAAAAACTGACTGCCTGAGCGCGAGTTGAAGTGAAAAACGAATTAAAATCGATTTTTCCCAAAAAGTTTTTTGGCTTTAATTAGGAAACTAAAAAAGCTACAACTTTTTGCCTGGGGGTAAAAAGATGTGCAATGAAATTCTACATCTATAAGTAATCTTTAAAAATTAAAATTCGGAAATGTTCAAGAAAGCCTCTGAACTGAATGTCAAGAATTTTTTTTTTAACCCTAGAGACTTGATTCATGTGTGGACAAATTAATTAGTTGAAATGCGCCCTAGTGAATTAAAAGAATTGAACTCATTGAATCAAATAAGTATTTGTTTGAATGACTAATCAGATTTCAATGCATGTAGACCTTTTGAGTCAAGGAAATCATTTCCACCCTCTTACTGTACCTAGTATATCAACCTGCAAAGCTGCTGTCCAAAAGTATAACCTAGTAAGTAACATTTCCGATAGAGGTCATTTTCTCGTGCATAAATGCTGGAAAATAGCCTTTGCGACAAATATGACTTACTAGGTTATACTTTTAGACAGCAGAAAGGTGAATTCTCAAATGATGAAAATTCATTCAAAAAATGAACTTTAAAACTAAAAAGCCGATTTTTCAAAAAATAATTTTTTTCGGTCATAAAAGAAAACGAAGTTCACTGACACTGCGTTGAATTTAATTCAGCATTGCGACGCCTGTGCACTGGCATGCACTGTGATATATTGAGCACAGTACTGTCAGTACTTAGGAATCGTACTTGCCAACAAGTTCTTCATCTTCTTCCCGTTGCGGGAACGACACAGTATGATTTTTTTGTGGATCTGACCAAATTTCCGGCTGATATGCATGAAAAATCGATTAAAAAATGTTTGGTCCACCCTAATGTAACATGTATACATCGCCAAAATAAATTGATTAATAAATACAATTTTCTTAATTAATTAATTGCAACATCACATTGTTGAGATAGTAATACTTAGTGATCACATTATGTAAGTAGCATATGAATCTTAGGACATGAAAAATTGTAAATAAAAGTTCTTGAAAGTATATTGAATAAAAATTATAAGAACTTGCATTTTTAACCTTTTCCCATTGCATACCAAAGAGAAGGTATTAAGAACATGAAAAATCGACATTCGTGATATTTCCGAAAACAACATTTTTCACCAAAAATAGATAAGAAAGCTACATAACTGGCATAAGCACAGCCGAAAGTTTAAGGCAAAGTGTCGTTATTTAACTGTCGTATCTATATTTTAGGATTTTCGAAAAATGTGATTTTCAGACATATATCAAGAATGTCAAATTTGTTTACCTTTTTGACTGTCTGACACGAAGGAAAAGTTATATACTGTGTATGTGCAGTGGACATAACACTGATATTTTTCATTTGTTTTGTACAGACAAGTTTATAAAGCAAATGTAACATATCACTGTCTTGTCCACCATATAATTATAACAATATGGCGGCTCAGTCCCACCCCCAACCGATTGCACGCAGAAAAATTAGTCTGTTAAAGTTACATGACTTTCAGTTTTAAAATAGGTACAGCATAGTTTCTCTGTAATGCTTACCGAATTGTATGCAGAGTTTACTGAATTTTCACTAATTTTACAAATTCACGGATGCTTTCTGTAAAATGCACAGACTTTTTGATTAGATTTTACAATTTAAAGTTGTCAATTTGATAGAAAAGTTCCGTCAATATTACAGAAAATATCCGTGAATTCATCAAATAACTGGAAATTCTGTAAACTCTGCAGGAAATTCAGTAATCTTTACAGAAAATGTATGCTATCCCTATTTTCACTGAAAATTCTGCAAGTTTGACAGAATTTTTTTCTGCGTGTGTGGGCCACCCACCACGTATTCAGCAGCGGCACCCACGTGGGCCGTACCGGCGAAACTTGGGAGAAGTGACAATCACAACTTTCACCCAAGCTTTACTCAAGCTTGTCACCAACATTGGGAGACTTGGGCAAAATTTTCACCCAACGTTGACTGACTCAAGCTTTGCACGCCCACCTATCGCCACGCATTCAGCAGCGCCATCTGTTGATCAGCAGCATCGATACCTTCGACTCAGTAGGTAAGAAAGATTTTGATTACAGTGTGCTCCTATACCACCAGAAGGCTTGAGACCGCAGCGACATCTCTCGGATCGCTGGCGTACTAAACGCATCCAAATACCGGCCAAACTTGTGAAAAGTGGCCATAACAACTCTCACCCAAGCTTGACATAAGCTTGGCAACAACATTGGGAGACTTGTACACAACATTCACCCAAGCTTGACCCAAGTTTCGGTGCTGTTGGGGCTTTCCAATTGCTGAGAAGTTATTTCATCTTCAAGATACTCTATCCCATATGCGTCCTCATCATCATCCCAGTCCTAAAAAAACGTGATCAACTCCACTTTGAACAATATTTTCTCTAGATTATGGCCCTATGGTTATGTTTGGTGTTTTCAAAATATTTTCTATATTAATATCTAAGAGTAGGTCCGGTTAGTGCCTAAGAACACGGAACATTTTGCGGGAACCTTCGGAACGTGTAAAATGTCTGCCGCTTGGGAACGTTCCAAACAGAATTTCCCGTTATTGTTATTACGGTTTATGAGATGATTGTTGTTAAAAATAACAACAAGGGAAGGTTTTCTTCAACCCCCAGTGGAAAGTTCCTGGAGCCTTCCCAAGCGGTGGGCATTAGGGTGGTTCTTATTTATACTTGGTGGATTTTTTTTCTCGAATTTCTCTGCTCTCATCCCCCAGTTCTGTTTGAATGCCCAAAAAAAATCTCCAAATTTGAGCAAAATCGGTTAATATTTAGGGGTCGCGCAAAGACCATGAAGTTTCCCATTGATTCAACATGGGAAAAGCCAGCTTTTTGTAAATCTAATATTATTTTAAGCCACTCTTATGGGTCCCCAAAGAAAACCCCATAAGTGACAAATGTGTTTTGCTTTTAAAAGTTAAAAAAAAAAATCATTGATCAGTAATTTACGAATATTCAGTCATTTTTTAACTAATATTCAATTGTTTAAACAATTTTTAATTTGTTTTTTTCAGTTAACTCGCGAAATGAACGTATTTTCTAGACTTTATGAGTTATTTGATCGATAATAACAAAAAATAATTTCTTTAAATAATTTTACAACTATTTAAATAATACTTATTTGTTCAATAATATATTTTTCCTAAAAAAACAGGCGAAACCTTTTATATCACTGAATTTTCGACAAATTTTAATATTTTTAAGTACTAATTTGTTTATTATGAATATTCGTGGATGTTTAAACCAATTGAAATTTTTTAAACAATTTTTTTGTTTAAATATTTTTGTGTGCTATTTTTTGAAAGACTGAAATACTTTCATGTTCTACTTTGCTTTTCAAGAATACTCTTAAATGTTTAAACAAACTAAACATTGTTTAAACAATTAAATATTAGTTAAAAAATGACTGGGTATACTAAAATTACTGATCGATGATTATTTATTTTCAAAAAACTTTTAAAAAGCGTCAATAAACCGGAATATTACGTAAAATTCACATTTGTCACTTATGGGGTTTTCTTTGGGGACCCATAAGAGTGGCTTAAAATTATTCAACATCAAAATTTATGATTGATTCTTATTCTCTGATGAGTTCTGGACAATATATTAAAACACGGAATTATTTGTAACATATTATCGCGTTTAAATATTAGATTTACAAAAAGCTGACTTTTTCCCATGTTAAATCAATGGGAAACTTCATGGTCTTTGCGCGACCCCTAAATATTAACCGATTTTGCTCAAATTTAGAGATTTTTTTTGGCATTCAGACAAAACTGGGGGGGGGGGGGGGCTGAGAGCAGAGAAATTTGAAAAGTGAAAAATAAGGGCCACCCTATTATACACTGTTTTTGAATTAGGTGTTGGGTTTTTTTGTAATAAATATTTTGGTATTTGTTTAACCTTTATATATTCACACAAACACAAATAATACACGTGAATCAAATGTAAACGGAGTTAAGGACGCTGTAACTTGGAAAGATCTATAATTTGACTAAGACCGAAAGATCGGCTCGGACGGAGAGTTCCGAGACTGATAGTGAACAGTTTGAGAGATGAAAATGTAATGTAGTGTTTTTGAGAAAATGGAAAAATGACAAGTGATGAATTTCGGAGGTGGTGAAACTGAAAGATTCAGTGTACAGAGGTGGGGTCACTATACATGTTCCGATTGGCTAATGAAAAGAAGAGTGGGATCCATCGGCGACTCCCATTTCTATAGTGAATTTGACTGGCACAGAAGGTACCTGGATCAAGAAAGATGCGGGCAGCTGCAGCTAACCCGGTAATATACTACGATAATAAAACGGCCAGTTTTGAAAATTTCTAATTATATGGCAGCCTTAACTTTTGGAGTTTACGTACTACAAAGGACTTAGAATTTGAATACTGAAGTGATTGAAAGAAGGTTTCACTAAAGTAAAGCTGCTTAACCTAAAATGTATGGTTATAACATAATTGCAGTTTTAAATACTGAAGTAGTCGAAAGAATCTTTACTGAAGTAAAGCTGCTAATCCTAAAATGTATGGTTATAGCATAATTGCAGTGTCGAAGCTTTATACAAAATTATTGCAGACGGTAAATAAGCCGAACCTATTATAAAAATAATGTTTGAAAGAAAATATGAAGTGACAAATTTTAATTTATATTTTCTTAGAACGCAACATACACGTTCCGGGAACGTTCCGAAGGTTCCCACGGAACCCAGATAGCAAAATGCCCGCCGATTGCAAGCGATCTGCCGGCCGGCGGTCCGATCGATCGGACCGACTTTGTCGGAAGATATGCACCTTAATGTGCACACCATTGATGTCTATATGGCCGCCCGACAGGGGGGAGCGACGCTGTCGGGCGAACTGCATGCCCGACGGTCCGGTAAAATGCAGGCTGAGTGTGCGAGTAGATTAAAATTTAAAAAATATTTTCTTATGTGAATAAAATAAAAATTTCCAAATATCACGAAAGGTAATGACGAGATTCTGCGTATAATAAGTCCAAGTTGAAAGAAAAATGTCAATATTATAAAAATATCTTTTTATAAACCGCAAACGATGAAAGGTATAACTCCGTTATACAAGTGGATTACTCCGTTTTCCAAGTAGATTACTCCATTTACAAGTGGATTACTTATTCTTCTATTTTATCTGAAACGAATAACAATTATAGTTTGCAAATCGCACACATCCGAGCGAAAATTCACGGGTGTGAACGCCACACGAGATGAAACACGACAAGAGCAGCTGATCCAAAACGAGCATGCGCGTTTTTGATCCCAAACTACTCGCACTATCAGCCTGCAGCGGTCGTCTAAATCGCAGGCCCGTCGTTCCTCGCCGCTTGCAAGCCCGACGGGCATCTAATGTGCCGGACCGTTGCTTGCCGTTGTCCGCCTTTCGGTCGCATTCCGACTCTGCCGGCCTGTCGCGTGCATTTAGCAGGCACACTGGTCTCCAGCCCGTCGGGCTGATCGCGTGCCGGCACGTATTGTTATCTGGGAACGTTCCGTGCTATTAGAGTCACCTACGCTGAAAGAGATATAAGTTTACGAAATCTTTTGAAAACACCAAAAATAACCTGTAAAACTCTTACATTTAACCCTCACAGGAATAGGATTTACCGGAATATCCCAGCTGAAAATTCCTGTACAGGAACCTCGATGGATCCTCAACATTTTCCTGTACACGAACCTGCACACGAACCTGTACAGGTAATCTTGACGGTTCCTGTGCAGGAATTTGGCGAAGGAAACTGTACATGATCCTGCAAAGGTACCTGCACCGACAAAAGAACCTTTGAATGATCCTGTACAGGAACATGCATAGGATCCTTCACAGAAAGCCATCAAAGGAACCTTTGGAAGGAACCTGTACAGAAACACGTATAAGGTCCTTTACAAAAAGCTATTGCGAAAACTGATGACGCTTACAGCTATAAACTTGCCTTCCTTTTATTCCCTTGAAGAACCAACTCACTATCGAGAGAGCCAAGACACCAGCGAACCCTGGCGGATTAGTTCCTATGCAGGTTCATATACAGGATCCTGAACATGTTCCTGTACATGAACCCACATCTCGATTGCCTATGTGAAGGAACCTGTACAGGAACATTCAAAGGTTAGCTTGTATACAGGTTCCTTAGCAGGATCATGTACAGTTTCCTTCGCCAAATTCCTGCACAGGAACCGTCAAGATTACCTGTACAGTTTCGTGTGCAGTTTCCTGTACAGGAACATGTGCAAGATCCTCCGAGGTTCCTGTACAGGAATTATCAGCTGGGATCTTATTCGATCCCATTTATTTCCCAGGGCTATCCCAGAGATAACCCGTTGGATATCTTGCAAGGTGGAAATTGGGATATCCAATAAACGTCCCAGGGATATCCTGGACATTCCAGTTGCCGCCTTGCGGGATAGCCGACAAGTTATCCCTGAGACGACCTGGGAGATAAATGGGATCGAATGGAATATCCCAGTATATCCTATTGCTATGGGGGAATATGAAACTTTTATAAAAATGTTTTTTCGACTTGCTAAATTCACTACGTTATACGAAGTCATTATCCTAGATTTTGTATAATTCCACAAACTCGACGGATCAGAGGGCTTCCATCAACCATGTTGTTTTTTTTAGACGGGAGATGGGGTATTTTGTGAAAGGTACTTTGGACCACATGGGAGAGGGTTCTAAAAGTGGCCGAAATTGAACCACGTAATTGAAGGAAGCTGATCTACTAGAAATCATTTATCCAGTGTCTAAATCAGGGTGGCCGTTTTAATCACAGAAAAATATTCCCGGTCATTTCACGATTTTTTCCCGGTTCGCAAACATTTTTTATGATTAATGAAATTAAAAAATTCGAATTCTTGAGCTGAAAATTTCTCTATTTGAAGTAATAAAAACTGAGCTACAAATCTACCTAAAATATTTCCTGATTTTTTTTTCAAATCTTGGGAAAGATATAAATATTTCATTAAAATCTTCCAGATTTATTTCCGTCAATTTTGGAAATCTTTTTAAATATTCTCTTAAAATTAATTTTTCAAAATAAAAAGTAATTTTCAATTTTCCTAAGAATCTTGAGAACATGTTTTTTATGCTTTTGGAGCCTTTCACAATTCTTATGAAGCTTCGAAATTTTTTGTTCGAAATGTGCAAAAATCTAGACTTTTTCCGCTATAAATTGCGGTACAAATAGCCGGATTTTGTCCGTATACGCAGACACTTCGTTTAAATTATTTGAAATCATTTCAAATTTTTTAATAATTTTGAATTTCTGAAATTCAGAATTAATTCAAATTTGTTGAATAATTTTTTTTTCAATTTTAAAATTTTAGACCAAAACCATATTTTTAATTTAATAAAAGCCTTTAATTATGACTATATTATTTTGAAGTTATTTTCAAATTGAAAATAGTTTATGAATTCTCAATCGGGCTTTTACATTTGTTCAACTACTAGGACTTTCCAATTGTAACAGTTCAATTTTTAACGCTAAAATCTGAAAATTCTTAAATTTTAAACAGATTCCGAATCGTCTTGTAAAATCAATTACTATTCACTTGTTAATTCTTCATGTACAGTTCAATTAAAAAAATAGCATTATAATTTATATTTACAGTTGATGAACTAAAAGGATTTTTTTATCCAAAATTGTAGATTTCAAACGCTCCTAATTTTTAATTGTTTAGGTCTTTAAAACTGAATTTTTAAATTCTTTTAATAGAAAATGAACGCTTAAAAATTAAAATCTAAAACGGAAAATTTTCAAGTGAAAGATTTTCGAATTACGCCTTGTAAACTGAATGACATCAGAATTTAAAGAAAAAGAATTCAACTAGTCATTTAAAAAATGTTGAAATCCAACTGGGACAGTTTTTTCTTTCTAAACATTTATAAAATTTCCGGGCAGAAAATAAATTCACTATTATTTCCCGGTCTCATAAAATTTCCGGTCATTTCTCGGTTTCACGGTCCAACGGCCACCCTGTAAATTCCACAAATTAAACTTAAATACAAAAATGAGTGCTTACAAAATTCACTTCGGATTCGTTGACTGCTTTATGTCCGTCAACAGCTACTGAACTAATAAGAGATAATACTCTTTCCTCCGT
Source organism: Andricus quercusramuli (assembly GCA_932178445.1). Lineage (NCBI taxonomy): Eukaryota > Metazoa > Arthropoda > Insecta > Hymenoptera > Cynipidae > Andricus > Andricus quercusramuli. The sequence continues at coordinate 9,522 of CAKNXH010060253.1, forward strand.
TCGCGACAAATCTTGATTATAACCAGGTCCACAGCCAGTAGTATCTTTGGTGTATTTTTTAATAGTGGAATATTTAGTTTTCACATCGTTTCGAAAATCTTGCCAAGCCTACAAAAAAACAAGAGTGAGGACTAAAAGAGCCGCTACAGTACAGGTTTTTTTTAGTAGAAACAGTCATTAATTAAGTATGCAAATAGGCCCAGGTGAACTACGTACTTTTCTCCATGCCTTCCAATTTTTTACCGCACGCGGAATGGCATTTAATTCTTGGGTAATTTCCTCCCATAGATTCTGTGCGTGTTTGTAGGTAAATGAGGCAGAGAACTTACTACTACGCAGTTCTGGGTGGTTCGCCATAGAAACTGTAATTATAATCCATTCTATTAACAAATGTACCGAAGATCAATGAACATTAGTTACTACTAATAGATTTAATGCTTTCACGATGATTCATCAGGATAAATTAAAAATTTAAAGCTTTTTCGGGCTTCAATCGTGTGCGAAACTATTAATCTTCCCGACGTTTCGTGAACATTGCAATTCACTTCTTCAGGGTTGACCTGAAACTGAAACAGACCTGAAACAGTCCTGAAGAAGTGAACTACCATGTTCATGAAACGTCGGCAAGATTCATAGTTTCGCACACTATTGAAACCCGAAAAAGCTTTAAATTTTAAATTTATCATTAGTTACTACTGGTTGTTCGGATCGCTTTATGTCGACAGATTGACATGGAATTAGAACATATATGCCTCTTCAAATTATTTCTGTGATTTATAATGCCATTGTGCCTGAATGCCCTGCTTGAAATGCCGGTGAAGTCCGACAGAACCTATTAATAACCTATTAATTCGCAAGAAGCCGCAGCACAAAAAATACTTACATCCAAAGATATTATAAGATACATATTTATCTATTGCTCTCGCAAATTATGTATACCGCTTATTTAACAGCATCAATCACACATCGTCTTTTTTTGATACTTTGTCGCTATTGGCTAATAGAGCTCCATGGAAAACCGGCAACACCGCTTCAATTTCGCATGCGACAAATCACGTTTGTTACTTTCAAGAATAGACCCACTGCATCTTGAATGGCACTCAAGAATACCATTTTCAACTCGTATGCGAGATGTAACCATGCGAGATACCTCGCATACGAGATTTCTCGCATGGTTTCAAGAATAGAGCACCAGGTCGGTATAGCAGTGTGCATGAAAACTCAAAGTGCTTTTATTATACCATTAGGCCATTTCCCTTTCGGGGTAGGCGTGAATTGCTCGGTTGGAAAATAGTACAATAGGTATATAGGTGTAAAGTAGGTCGGTATATGGTATAAGGCAGACAGGTATTTAGGTTTTAGGTATAGATGTTTTAGATTGATCTGGAGTTTTCGTGTTATTTATTCAAATCACACGTTCACTCCGCAACACTGCTCCGACCCAGGTTGCTGATCAATCTCTCTAGCGATCACCCCAAGTATGGAGCCTCACAAAATTGTTATGTATGGTTCCCCACTTGGGCCCATTAGTATCCAAGGTCTTTGTTTCAGGCATCATTCACTCTATTGTCACTCTGTTTATAAACTATTTGTCGCCACACTTTTCTGTCCTGGCATACTCTTCTAGCGTCCTTCACGTCCATGCATTTTTTCATGCAAGCTCTTGTGTTCCTATGACTTCTTATGTCTCTTCGGATTAATGTCTCATTAACAGATTCTAACCATTCTTTCGGCGGTTTACCTCTGGGCATTCTGCCATTTACTTTACCTTTATATACTTGCCTCGTCAGTCGTTCATCTTTCATTCTTTCAAGATGTCCGAACCATCTTAACAGATTTATTTCCCATATGTCAACTAGTGTCTCTCCAGTACCACATTCTTTGAGGATTGTCTCGTTTCGGACTTTGTCCATCAGTGTTTTTCCGCATATCATGCGCAGAGGTTTCATGCCGAGCTTTCATTTTTTCAAATCTTGGCAAATATTCGCAATTAAATTAATAATCTAGAATTCGTCGACTGAATTGTTACTTATAATGAAAGTGCGACGTACGGGTGGAACTTTTTTCAAAAAATGTATATGAAATTTAATCCTACACGCTCTTAATGGCGATTTCATATGATTGATATATCAATTTCTATACACATGGGTATATTAAATTCAATATTATTTTTAACAGTGCATGCACGTAAATGCTACAAAAACCTCTCATTGTACAGAGAGAAACATATTCATACCTTATATTCGTATAAAATAATGAATTTACAATATATAATAATTAAATAAACATACAAGTTTCGCAACATATAATTTACAATGATATAAGCTCATGATACGAAATTCTACAGTTGTAATTTCATGAAGGATATTTCAAATATTTTGGAAGATTTCTTTACTTTCTCCTTACGAAAAAGTATGATAGGAAAATCATTATAGGCCTACGATGATTTTTCTATCATTTTTTCGCGAATATATAGAAATAATTATAAGAAAAATTATAGGAATAATTATATGAAAAATTATATAAATATTATCAAAAAAAGTATAGGAAACTAATTATAGGCATAAATAATTTAAAAATATTGAAATAATTAACGACAAAAATAGAAGAAAGTATGAATGAGTGATGTAATCTGAACAATTCACAAAAAAGTACATAAAGAATTGACATATTGAAAAAGTTTTCTTTCAATATGAATCATTAGTTTTTACTTCTACATTTTGAACTAATTATTTCAATATTTTCATATTATTAATTCGTGTAATTATTTTCCTATAATTTTTCCTAAGATTTTCTTCTATAATCATTCCTATAATTGTTCATATAATAGCGAAAAAATGATAGGAAATTCATTATATGATAATCATCATAGGCCCATAACAATTTTCCGATCATATTTCAGGGTTCTGCTATTTTAACTTAATACAGTATTAATTGTGTGAGTATTACAATGTTTGCAGTTGAAACCAATTCACAAAGCAGACTACACCTCCCGGAGGAAGAAGAAAGATCAAAATTTATTTAATGGTACTGCCCATCCTCGTGTTTTTTATGCGAATAAATGTTCGTGGTGGAAAATTTATCTTTTTGGTTGTAAATTCTATTATTCTACCCAAAGATTCACTATCGCAGTTGAAAATTCATCTTTTTGGTTTAAAATTTGAGGATTCATCATTCCACTTAGAAATTCATCACTTTGTTCCAAAATGTAATTATTTTTTGTTAACTATTCCTTTTTTGGTTCCGTTTTTGGAAATATCTAGCAATCTCTGCGAAATATTTAAAATATTTTAAGAATATCCAATAATACTTGTGAAATTATTGAAATATTTGTTAAATCATTAAAATCTTTGTACACTCTTTTTGAATTATATGGGAAATTTATTAGTAATAATTAAAATCTCAGTAAAATCTTTTAAATCTATACAAAATCTTTGGCAAAAATTTGTGAAATTTGTTTAATCCTTAGGAAATCTTGCTCGAATATGTATATACAATTAACTCACCGGTTTTTGGGTTGATCTTTTTATTTCTGCACACTTTCTGCCACTCTTGAATATAATACTCCTCCTTCGGAAAGCGGAATAGACTTATCTCTGGGTTCTTTTTATCGGATTGATTGACACAACCGTTAACTGCACACGTGGTTGGCATTTTTATCTACAAGAATATGCAATTACATGATTTTACAAGATAAGTAAACGTGTAATTGTTCATGCAGTGAAATTTAATTTGTACGATCTGCCTGCGTGACGTATGATAGTGTGACGTACGAATTTCTTTCTAATTATCGATGCGTCCAAACGGCGAAAATTCAGTAGAAATTGGGAGAGAGAAACGAAAACCTCGTGCGTACGGAGTCGGTAACCAAATTTCAAAATAAGTGGAATAATTGTTTTAAAATCATTCGTTCTGGTGGCATGGACCTCCTTTTTTAAAGCAGGATTGAGAAAATTGGCCAAGTATATCAGCGCAAGATTTAGAAAGAGAAAAGAAAAAATATCTGTTGACTTACGCAAAAAAGTTCAAGGTAAAATTAAAACAGAACGCCAAACTATTTCGAATAACTGCCCTTTGTAGTCGGTTTATCTATATCTTTTTATAAATCGCCGGAAAAAACCTAAAGAACAAAATTTAACGTGTAAAGAAATTAATAAAGCAAAGACTTTCTGGTTTAAATTTCTTCAAAACAAAGAATTTTCAATAGAAATAAAGGCTCTCCAGAATAGTAATTCCTGAAATCAAGCTACCCTTCTAGAAATAATTAATTAAAAACAATTCAAAACGATAGAAAGAAATTTGAATTGTTTTCAATCGTGTTTCTTAATCGCGTGTGCACGATTGGAAACGATTGAGCGTTGCAAAGTTTCAATCGTTCCCAATCGGGCCAATCGGTAGTGGGATTTTGAGGTTATGAAGTTGCAAATTGATGGCAGCACTTTCGTCTCGCGGGAATTATTTGAAAACGTTTATTTACTTTTTTTCGAGGCAACACATTTTAAGCAATATGTTCATTAAAAAAATTAAATAAACTTTTTGGTATAATTTCCGCGAGCTGAGAGTACTAGCATCAACAAATTTGCCAATGAGGTGAAGTTTTTTCATGAAATTATTCATTTCATTGTCTATAATTTAGTATAAAAAACATATAATTTATTAAATAAATTTCTTAAAATGTTTTAGGCACAGAACAATTAAAATTAACTAAGAGTAAAGCTATTCGGATTCTTCTTCATTTTCTAATATCCTACGGATATTAGCATTTTCATTTGTTAATTCGTCATCCTATGCCCCACTATCACTCTCACTTGATGGCAGATTCGAGCCGTCCAATGTTGGGTCCAACACGAAATCATCGTCAGGAAAACCCTCAATTTTATCTACCTCTTGTGCTTCTCCTTGTGATAGGCGCCGTTTTTTCCCTTCTGTAAATGAAAAAAAAAAATTATTGTGTGCCAAAAAAACTTGTTTTAAATTACTATTGAAATTAATAATTACTGGCATTTGGCGGTCTTTGCAATTCTGCAATTTTTGCAGATATATAGCCCTTCACTTTTTCGACTTCATTGTCAACGGCTTCGTCAGACATGTTCAAAGTATCAAGCCAGTACCTTGTGATGTCTGAGAAAAAATATAGTTTTTTTATTGGCATGTAAGATCCCATAGTATTCGTTATACCTTGATTTTGAAAATTGCAGCTAAAAAAAATAAATCAAAAGAAATAACTATATCTATTCAATAAAATTGTGAAATAAAAACCTTTAATGGCCAACACTCTGGTTGGGTCCAACTTTTTCGGCGCTCTTGGCAATGACCCTGGCCTTCTTCTGTTACTATTTCTACCTGTAACCGTTGAATTTTTCAATTCCTCGGGTGAGAAAACCATATCACACAATAGTTTTACAAACAATGGTGGTGAATTGGAGTTGCAAGCTTCATTGTAACTGCTCCGTGCAATCCAAATCCCCTTACCCATGTGAATCTGTAATTAATTTCATTCGTATGTTTAAAATGAAAAAAAGCAAACAGGGAGGCCACTCAAGACTAAGAAAAAAATTCCTGATTATTTCCCGTTTTCCAACCCATTTTCCTGTCAACATAACTTTTCAAAATTAAGCAATTAGCCTATTTGATTCTGAATATTGTAAATCTATGATTGTTGAAGTACTAAAAGGCTTTCATATTTAACTGCAGAATTTTGAGTTATTTCAATGTCAATCAAAAAGGTTAAATTTCCCTATCTTTTAATTTTTCTAATTCGAACGCTTCTTATTGTAAACGGTACCTTTTAATTTCAAAACAAATTATTTAATTTCAATCGCTATTACTTTCCAACTTTTCAAAATAAAGTAATAATTGTAAAGTGTTGTACTAAAATTATTCAATTTTAAGCCATTCCAATGGATTAAATGGGAAGTTCTTCTGATTTCAAATCGTGCAATTTGAAAAATTTTTGTTTGATATTATTCAAACTCAAAATTGCTCAAGTATTACATTTTTCAATTTGAAACTGTCCACTTTTTATAATTTCAGTCTAAAAATATTAAATATTCAAGGATTTAAATTAGTGAATGTTTTAAACTATTATGCCAATAATTTAAAGTAAATTTATTAAATCCAGAAGGACTCAATGAACGATTGCTGAATTTCAAATTTCGAATACTATAAATTTGCAATTACCTGATTTATCAAGTTTCGACTTAAGATTATTCAACTTTGAATGTTATGTCTTATAGTAAACATTTAAAACTGTACATTTCGAAATAGATTATGAAAATTCAGAATTAAACAATGAAACATTAAAAGACTCAAAAATAAACATTTTATAATTCAATCCTTGAAAATTAAAAAAATTCTGATTAGGCTTTCACATTCAAGAATTCAAAATTACAAGTGCTTCTAACAAAAATTTTAAACGAACTCCTTCAATCTCAGATTGCTTCATATATAAATGACATTTAAAGCAATTGGATAACTTTCTCTATGGAAACTAAGAATTTTTAATAATCTCGGTCAGAAAATAAATTAACTACTGCCAATTCCAATAAAGAATTTCGTTTGTAGAAATTTGTATAGGTAATTTACGTTATCGTCAGAATTTCTCCGGTATCCTGGAGGCGGGTATGGAGATGCGGTCTTGTTTTCAGTCTGCTTATTGAAAATCCTAGCTGAAAATTAATCAATTGTTTGCAATTTGTGTGATATTATCTAATTATTATATAACATTTTATTCAATATATTTACCTTCGATTTCTTCATATTTATCATCCAACTTCTGCCGTAATTCTTCATATCTGCTTCCAATTTCTCTAGCTTCCAGTCGCATCTCATCCACGATTTTTAACTGATGATCTAATAAGCGAGTGAGATTTAGAATAGTTTCCTCAGATTTCAAACATCGTTGATGACAAAAAATGTTATCGCATGACGGATTTTCCTTCGACGAAATTCTTGGTTCTGACGAAGAAGAACTATTTAACAACTTGTCGCGATTTTTCGTCTGTACCAAAGGAGCAGGCTGTGACTTTGACGAGCTACTTTTTAATACTTGTTCAGGCTGTGAAACATCAGGTGCATCATTTTCGGACAGAGAAGATATACTTGACGACAAATTGTCCAAGTTTTTCTTCAGTACCAAAGGAGGCTTTAACAGAGTCGAGCTACTTCTTATTGCTTGTTCATGCTGTAAAGCATTAGCAGCTGGTACAACATATTCTGACGGAGCAAAATTACTTAACAAGTTGTCGATATTCCTCATCTGTGTCGAAAGACGAGTTGGCTTTGACTTAGTAAGGCTCTTTTTGAATTTTGGTGCATCATTATCTGAGGGAGCACTTCTTTTCTGCGAAGGTTGCTGCATATTTTTTTCAGGCAAAGGGACATTTTTTCTTTTTGCAAGTAAGTCTTCTTGTTTTTTTTATATGCTTCTCAATTTCGAGAGATCTTGACATTTTTTCAGCCTTCTGTAGAAATAAAAACAAAAATGACGTGAATTCTAAAGCTGAATCTAGTTTTTGATGACGACTTTTGATTTCATAAAATCTTAATTACTCTCTAATTAGATTAAAGTTCAATTTACTAATACGCGATTGCAATAATGTTGACCACTTTAAACAAGTCCAAGTATTTTTCCACTTTTCCTTTCAACAACAAATTTCAGTAACGTGTAAAATTCATCTGTCGTGTTTCACCCTTTTTAGACTGCCCAATAAGAAGGTGTACTTTTGAATTTTACAAACGCTACCCCCAAAATTCCCTTATTTTGGTGAAAAAATACTGTCATAAATTTTATTTTATTTTTCAAGAATTGTTAAGAGGTTCCGCTAGGCCATATTAGGTCTGAACATGAACTTTCTTAATTTTCAATTTGTAATAAATACAAATTTCAAGCTAAAACATTATTTCACCCCTAGAAAGTATTTATTATTTATAGCGGAATAACCCATAAAATTGATGAAACAAAAATAAATTTTTTTAAACATATTATCAGGCCGAGAATAAGAAAACTTGTAATTTCATTACAATTAATGGTCTGAGATGGCCCCTGAACATTTTTTCCCCTGGAATAATGTGCACAGAATTTCTTCTACCATATAAAAAGAATATTCTCCAAAAGTAATA
>CAKNXH010060254.1:0-86378 GCA_932178445.1 Andricus quercusramuli
CCTCAGAGGAAAAACGTGACACAGAAAGTTTTGAGGAAAAACAGTGAAGACAAATTTCCGAGGAAAAAAAGTAACCGAAAAAGTTCAAAGGAAAAAAGGTAAACAGAATCGCAAGGAAAAACGTTACAGAAAATGTTGAGGGGAAAGATGTAGTAGAAAATGTTCCGAGGAAAAGCGATATATATAAAACTCGAGGAAAAAAGGTTCTTTTGGAGTACCAGAGAAAAAACGTTACTCCAGTAATTCAGATTGTTGTGCTATTATCGATTTGATTTTTTAGGGCTTTTTTATTAAATTAAATTAAATTAAAATTAATTAATTAATTAAAAGTAAAATTTTTAGGCTCCTTTACTTATTTCAAAAAATCAATTTTCTTGTGGAGGTGCTACCTTACATAAACCTAGCATCTCCACTTCCTAAAGCCACAAAATAATAAAAATGCAATTACACACAAATTTTGGGCTTTTTTTAGGCTCTTGAAATCCGCAAAAAAAATTCCCCGAAACAACCCTTCAGCTCAAAAATCAACCCCCTTCAAAAATTTGGAATTTTTCACAATTCTGGCGTATTTCTGGCCTTTTTTACAGTGTAAATAGAGACTTTTATTTCTGGCTCCTCGAAAATACTTACGCTGATGTTAGGGCTCCAACCCTTATTGTTAAAGATCAATCCCTTGGAACCAAGCAAATACGACTTTGTCAAAAAATAATGTTTTTAAGAATTTAGAAAAATCAATAGTCTCTGATTTTTGGGCTCCTCGAAAATACCCACTTCGATTTTTGGGCTCCAACAATTAACGTTAAGAATCATCCCCTTGGTACCACGCGGATATGACTTTGATACAAAATGATCTCTTCGATAATTTTACAGTGCCAATAGAGTCTCTGATTTCTGGGCTCCTCGAAAATACCCACTCCGATTTTTGGGCGCCAACCCTCCATGTTAAAAATCAACCCCTTAGTACCACTTAGATATGACTTTATCAAGAAATAATCTTTTTGAGAATTTTACAATGTGGCTAGAGCCTCTGATTTCGGGCGTGGATATTTTCAAGAAACCCAAAAATCTGAGACTCCAGCCACATTGTAAAATTTTTAAAAAGATTATTTTTTGACAATATCATATCTGCATGGTACAAAGGGGATGATTTTTAAAGGTAAGGGTTGAAGTCTAAAAATCGGAGTGGGTATCTTCGAGGAGCCCAAAAATCAGAGATATCAGCCACATTGTAGAATTCTCAAAAAAAAATTTGTTTGACAATGTCATATCTCCGTAGTACAAAAAATAATTTGATCGTTGATCGTTAACGATAACGGTGCGAGCCCAAAAATTAGAGTGGGTATTTTGGAAGAGCCCAAAAATCCAAATCTCTTTCCACACTGTAAAATTCGGAAAAAGATTATTTTTGACGAGGTCATATCTGCGTGGTACCAAGGGGTTGATTTAAAACTTCAAGAGTTGGAGCCCAAAAATCAGAGTTAGTGTTTTCGTGAGGCCCAAAAATCAGAGACTCTATTGATTTTTTTAAATTCTTACCAACATTATTTTTTGACAAAGTCGTATTTGCGTGGCTCCAAGGGGTTGATCTTTAACAATAAGGGTTGGAGCCCAAAAATCAAAATGCGTATGTTAGAGGAGCCCGATAATCAGAGACTCTATCCACACTGTAAAATTATGAAAATGATTATTTTTTGACAAAGTCATATCTGCGTGGGAGAAAGGGGTTGATTTTTATCGTTGAGGGTTGGAGCCAAAAAATCGGAGTGGGTATTTGTCTAAAGCCCAAAAAATTCTCAAAAATACGCAGGAATTGAATTTGTGAAAAATTCGATTTTTTTGAAGGGGGATGATTTTTGAACTTAAGGGTTGTTTCGGGGAAAATTTTTGATTTGGAATTCAAGAAACTTAAAAAAGCCCAAAATTCTTGTAAATTTCATTTTTATTGTTTTTTGGCTTTAGGAAGTGGAGGTGCTAAGTTAATGTAAGCTAGCACCTCCACAAGAAAATTGATTTTTTGGAATAAGTAAAGGAGCCTAGAAATTTTAATTGGGTCCCAAAAAATCCCTAAAAAAGTATAAAATTCGAAGCTATGAAGAATCGCTTAATTCGATTGTGGAGGTGCTAGCTTAATAGAACTGATCATATTGACGTTCTTGTTGTTTTTTAAAGTGTTTTCGTGATCAAGTTATAATAGCAAAAAAAGTGAATTGCTGGAGTAACGTTTTTGCTCTGGTACTCCAGAAGAAACTTCTTTCCTCGAGTTTCATATATATCGCTTTTCCTTGGAATTTTTTCTACTACATCTTTCCTCTCAACATTTTCTATAACGTTTTTCCTCGAATATTTCCGAGTAACATTTCTACCTCGCAATTCTGTTTACCTTTTTTCCTCTGAACTTTTTCGGTTACTTTTTTTCCTCGGAAATTTTTCTTTACTGTTTTTCCTCAAAACTTTCTGTGTCACATTTTTCCTCTGAGGGCTTTATTTGTCCTTTTGGTCTGAAAAATCATCTCTTGCAAGTAGAAAAGAAACAGGCGTACATGTTCATTACAGATCATCCACATATTCCAGACTCAGTTAACAGAATTCAGAACCATAAATTACGAGTTCCGATTACTAATCAGACAGACCAAATGATGACGTTTTCAACCGCAGAAATTCAATCCAAGTATATAAGTGTTCAACCCTAACGCGAAGAGGGTACATTTTATAACAACGAAGGAATTAGCCAAGAGATTAGAACTTCTTAGAGCAAACACGAGACTCTCGCATATTGAAGGAAAACACTGAGAGGGAATAAACAAAATTGTCTAAAATTATCACGATATTTTCACCTTAGAAGGAGTTCCACACTCGCTGAACAAGGAAGTGATCCCTATGTCAAAATACCTTTCAACTCACCATTGTGGGTAGCTCCGAAGAAAGCTGATGCCTCTGGAAAGAAGAAATGGCGCATTGTCATTGATTTTAGGAAGCTAAACAAAACTTCTTTTTAGCATTTGTTGTAAGCTTCGGATTCCATCAAATACCCATGGATCCAGTATCAAAAAAATTTACAGGTTTTATTACATGTTTTGAATTCGAGAGATTGCTGTTCGGTCTTAAGAATTCGTCGGCAACCTTCCAGAGGATGATGGACATAGCTCTTTGCGGTTTGGTAGGAAACATTTGCTTTGTTTATCTTGACATCTTCGTATTTGGCTCAGGCCTCCAAAAAGATAATGAGAACCTCGTCAAACTCTTCGAAAGACTGCGACAAACGGGATTGAAGTTGAAGCCTGACAAATGTGGGTATCATCGAAAATTTATTAAGAAATTTTCCACGAGGGCTAAGCCACTCATTGACCTTACAAAGGAAAATCATCCTTTTCTATGAACATCGGATTGCGAAAAAGCCTTCGGAGATCTGAAGAACTGCTTATGCTCATCGCGATTGTTAAGATACCCTGATTACAAAAAGCAATCCGTTTAAACAACAGATGCTTCAAATATAAGTCTCGGAGCTATGCTTCTTCAAGGAGGCCATCCCTGCTGTTATATTTCTAGGATACTCAATAAACCTGAAACGAATTTCGACAAAACAGGAAAAGAACTGCTTGCTATAGTCTAGGCAGTCAAACGATTAAGGCAATACCTTTTAGGAAGAAAGTTCATAACACAGAAAAAAAACGAAACGTAAACTTTACCCGGATTTCGGGGTAAAGATTACCTGCAACAAAAATTACCCCCTGTGGCCCCCCCCCCCACTTTTTGTCCACTTTTCACTTAGTGAGGTAATAATTAATGCAAGTTAACAAACATGCTCATTTAAACAATTGATTATTATTTATAACTATATTCGGTTACAGCAATGCTAGACTTTTTAGTTATGATCAAATAATAAGTGAACCTCAACAAGAATTATTTTTTAAATAGTATTCTACTTTTTCCAAAGAATTATTTTCGCTTCTTTCCCAATGTTCGAAGAAATAAATTTAAACAAGAAAATCTATCTTCTACAAGGAACAATAACAAAGATAGGAATAATTAGGAGTAGGTATAGGTTTGCAAATTACTTGTAAAAGTTTTGTTTTAAAATACAAAAAGAAGTTTATTGCAAAGCGTAAAAAAGTTGAACATTTTAGAAAAAAAACAACTTTCAAGCACTTATCTGAGAGGAGATAGTTATTAACAAAAATAAATGGTTTAAACAACTATTTTTATTAACTTGCATTCATTATTACCTCACTAAGTGAAAAGTGGGAAAAATGATAAAAATTTCAGAAAAAATCGCAATTATCTGGGATTAATATAGATGAATATGGTTATTAACAATAAAAGTTTGTTTAAACAATTATTCTTGCTCAACATCAATAATAATTAAATCAATCCAAGTGAAAAATTGACGAATAGTTAAAAATTTCTGAAAAAACCGCAACTTTCTACCATCAAGCGAAGAGAATATTATTAGCAATTATAATAAATTGTTTGAACAATTAATTTTGTTAACTTGAATTAATTATTACTTCCCCTAATTGAAAAATGGGCGAAAGTTAAAAAATGCAGGAAAAAAATCGCAACTATCTAGTATTAATATAGAGAAAGAAAGCTATATAAAATAATCATTTGTTTAAACAAGTATTTTTGCTATATTAAGTTCAAAATTAACTCACTCCAAGTGAAAAGTGAACATAAAGTTGAAAATTTAAGAAAAAACCACAATTTCTAGCATTATTCGAAGATAATATTATTAACAATAATGATAAATTGTTCAAACAATGATGTTTGTTAAAATCAATGAACTTTTATCTCTTTCTAATTGAAAATTGGACAAAAAGTGGAAAATTTCCGAAAAAAACGCAACTTTCTATCTCCATTCTAAGAGAAAATTGCTAAAAACAATAATAAATTGTTTAAATAATTTATTTAAGCATCTAATTATCAGTATAAAGTAGTGTTTCATGTATCAGAAACAATTTGTTAAAAAAAAAACCACAAAAAAATCATAATTAGCGCCAAAAACTCGCAAAACCCTTTTTCTCACTTACGGTGTTTTTTGGGACCTTATAAAACAGTTTAATGGGGTTGATACAGGTATTTCAAAAGTAATATTTCATTCGTATTCTATGGCTAATTGTAAAGAGAAATGTTGAGTTTCAACTCGATCCAGCTAATATTGAGGATTCTGAATCAAATTTACAAAAACGTCTTTTTTCTTATGGGAAATACGTGTTCAACTTCATGGGGCTTGCGCCACCTCTAAATATCTAAACTCATTGCCTATTTGCATGAATGAGAATAAAAATTCCCAATATTTAACTTTAAAGCTCTTGAAGATAGAAACTTAAACTTTCATTTAGGATAAAAAGATGACAATTATGCGTTTTACCAAAGAAAAAAATCAATTTTGTTTTTGGTTTTTATTTTTGAAGGCCAAATACTATTCATTTAAAAAAATGTTTTTGATCAATGGAAAGTTCATAAAAAAAACCTATGAAAAAGTACTAAAAAAATGTTTCTATTACCAAATAGAAGAATTAAAACCCGCAAAAGTGGGCGAAATATCGACGAAAATATCGACGAAAATCCCGAAAATTTCACCCCCTCCACTCGGTAAATAATTATCCAAATGATAGCATTTCTTTTCTATAAATCACTATTCAAGATCACAAGACTTTGACGAATAATTAATAGCCAATTATTTATCAACGATTCCATATAACCAGTAATTAAAATTTATGACTGTTTAAACAAACTCAATGAAGAATTCATTATCTGGCTATTCTCCATGACTTAAACTTTATTTTTAAATTTGATCAACTGTTAATAATTAATTTTGTAACTCTTTGAGATACTTGGATAACGATTAACTATTGTTGCTTTTACTTAAAATATTATAAGCCAATTTTTCTTGTTAACAATAATTGATAATTAAAGTGTTAATGAAATTATCATTAAGTTTTCAATTAAAAAGACTATCAGAAAAATAAAAACAATTTTTCCATTGACAAATGCCCGAATAATGCATATGTTTGCTAAATTTGTTTTGAAAATTCATAAAATTTATCAACTAATCATGAACGTTGATGAATTTATTATGAACATCCCAATTAAAAATGTCTGACATGAAAAAAAACGAAATTTTCCGTCTAGAGATGCCCCAATAATGCATTTGTTTTTGATAAATTTGTTTAAAAAAATCATAAAATTGATCCAAAAATTATGAATTTTGCTGAAATTATTATAAAGTTCCTAATTAAAAAAGGTGACATCGAAGAAAACAAATTTTTCTGTCGACAAATGCCTCATAAATGCATTTGTTTATTAAATTTATTAGAAGAAAATTCTGAAATTGATCAACTTATAATGAATGTTGCTGAATTTATTATGAATATCTTAAATAAAAAGTCTGACATCAAAAAGAAAGAATTTTTCCGTCGACAGATACCCTAACAATGCATTTGTTTTTAATAAATTTGTTTTAAAAAATCATAAAATTGATAAAAAAAATTATGAATTTTGCTGAAATTATCTTAAAGTTTCTAATTAAAAAAGTTGACATCGAAGAAAATGAATTTTTCTGTCGAAAATGCCTAATTAATGCAATTGTTCGTTGAATTTGTTTCAAAAAATCATAAAATCTATAAACTAATCATGAGTGTTGCCGAAATTGTCATTAAGTTTCTAATTGACAGGACTGGCATTGAAAAAACGAATTTTTCTGCCGGCAAATTCCCAAATAATGCATTTGTTTATTATATTTGTTTGAAGAAATCATAGGATCAATAAACAAATTGTGAAGTTTGCTAAAATTATCATAAAGTTTCTAATTATTAAATTGACATCGGAAAAAACGAAAAATTCCTGATCATTGCAGTTGTTTATTGAATTTGTTTATAAAATTTACAATGATAATCTTCAGAAGAAAATTGTCCATCATTATATTGTTTTTATCCAAATGCCCTGCAATAGAACTTAAAAAAACGTAGAATTATCGATAATCGTAGAAAAATATTCTTTCAACAAATAATTTTGTTATAAAAGATTTGTATGTTTATTATTATTATATCATTATTATTTTTTTAAATTTATTATTATATAATATTGGAACATCGTTTACTAATGTTACTCTATGAATCTTAAGCAATTTCAACAATTTTCCTGTTATTGACGAGCACTGGGAACGTGGGTTTAGTGACTCATTCTAGTCTGAATAAATTTCACCGAATCTGAATAATTCAATGTAAGATGTTTTTTTGTCGACCAGGGTAAATTAATTGATTTTTTATGTTAAATTTTGCGATCTACTGGTCAAATAATTTTTCTGGTTCCCGGTTCAAATCCGGGCTGAGGCAGATTTTTTCTCGTTTCACCAGAAAAATTATTTGACCAGTAGATCGCAATATTTAACATAAAAAATTAAAGAAAATTATTAGTTTAAGTTTCAATTAGCAGACCAATTTATAACTATGTTTAATCTAAAAAAATATTTAATGAGCGTTATTTCCTTTCATAGTGAAATCAATACAATTTGACGTCTTCATAATTTAAATTATGGTGCGCCGAATGCAATTGGCTGAAAGGTCATAGTGCGCATGCCCAGTAGGGTGGTCAAAAAATTTTTTTTTTGAATTTTTATGGGAACACCCCCCAAATTTGTTCGAATCCACTCAAAAATAAATCCATTTTTTTTTGTTTTGAAAAAAAATTATATTTAGGGGTGGCGCAAGCCCCATGAAGTTTAACGTGTATTTCCCATAAGAAAAAAAGACGTTTTTGTAAATCTTATTCAGAATCCTTAATATTATCTCAATCGAGTTGAAACACTACATTTATTTTCACAATTAGCCATAGAATACGAATAAAATATCACTTCTCAAATATCACCCCCATAAGTCTGTTTTATAGGGTCCCAAAGAAACCCCATAAGTGAAAAAATGGGTTTTGCGAGTTTTTGGCTCTAATTATTATTTTTTTGTGTGTTTTTTTTAATGAGAATTGTTTCTAATACATAAAATATTACTTTATACTGAAAATTATATATTTTAATTAATTGTTCAAACAATTTATCATTGTTTTTAGCAATTTTCTCATAGAATGTAGTTAGAAAGACGCGGTTTTTTCACAAATTTTCCATTTGTTGTCCAATGTTCAATTAGAGGGAAGTGATAGTTCATCAATGTTAACAATAGTGATTGTTTAAACAATTGATTATGATTATTAATAATATTATATTTGAATAATGCTAGAAAGATGCGGTTTTTCTGTTGAAATTTCTGGCTTTTTGTCCAATTTTCATCTGTAGTGAAGTAATAATAAATTCAAGTTAACAAAATAATTGTTTAAACAATTTATTATAATTATTAATAATATTATATTTGAATAATGCTGAAAAGATGCGTTTTTTTTAAATTTCTGGTGTTTTGTCCACTTTTCATTCGTAGTGAAGTAATAATGAATTCAAGTTAACAAAATAATTGCTTACACAATTTATTATACTTATTAATAATATTATAATTAAATAATGCTAGAAAGATGCGTTTTTTTTTAATTTCTGGATTTTTGTTTAATTTTCATTTGGAGTGAAGTAATAATGAATTCAAGTTAACAAAATGATTGTTTAAACAATTTATTATGATTAATAATAATATTATATTTGAATAATGCTAGAAAGATGCGGTTTTTCTGTTGAAATTTCTGGCTTTTTGTCCAATTTTCATTTGGAGTGAAGTAATAATGAACTTAAGTTAAAATAATAATTGTTTAAACAATTTATTAGAATCATTAATAATATCATATTTGAATATTGCTAGAAAGATGCATTTCTTAAATTTCTGGTTTTTTGTCCAATTTTCATTTGGAGTGAAGTGATAATGAATTGAAGTTAACAAAATAATTGTTTAAACAATTCATTATCATTGTTAATAATATTCTATTTGCTTAATTGGTAGAATATTGTGAGTTTTTCTGAAATTTTCAACTGTTTGTTTATTTTTTATTAGGCTTGACTTAATAATTAATCAGATTCAGCAAAAATAATTGTTGAAACAAATTATTATTGTTTATGACTATGTTCATCTATATCGATTGCGCCTGATAGTTGCGGATTTTGGGCAATTTTTACCTTTCTGTCCTTTTTTCACTTAGTGAGGTAATAATTAATTAAAGTTAACAAAAAAGTTGTTCAAACAATTTAATATTGTTTATAACTATCTTTTCTTATATAAGTGCTAGAAAGTGTCGGTTTTTTCTAAAATCTTTCACTTTTTTTCGCCGGCCTAATTACTAACAATTGATAAATAAACATTAGAAAAAACTATATTTTAAATTATCTCTTTCCTTTTCCTGAATATATATATTTTTCTGAAATAAAACAGATATTTAAAATTCATTTTTTTTGCCTCTTGTGTAAAATAGCTTTTTTTCTTTAAATTAATTCTTTTAAGCATTTGGAAAAGAGCAAAAATAATTCACTTAAAACAACAATACCTTTCGAAAAATCATTTTTGTTGTGGTTGACTTATTACTTGTTCATAAATAAAAAGGCGATGTAAAGTGAAAGATTTTAGAAAAAAACGCCACTTTCTAGCACTTATCGGAGAAAAGATAGTTATAAACAATATTAAATTGTTTGAACAACTTTTCTGTTAACTTTAATTAATTATTACCTCACTAAGTGAAAAAAGCACAGAAAGGTAAAAATTGCCAAAAACCGCAACTATCAGGCGCAATCGATATAGATGAAGATAGTCATAAACAATAATAATTTGTTTAAACAATTATTTTTGCTACATCTAATTAATTATCAAGTCACGCCTAATTAAAAATAAACAAACAGTTTAAAATTTCAGAAAAAACCGCAATATTCTACCGATTAAGCGAAGAGAATGTTATCAACAATGATAATAAATTGTTTAAACAATTATTTTGTTAACTTGAATTCATTATTACTTCACTCCAAATGAAAATTAAGCAAAAAGCCAGAAATTAAATAAACGCATCTTTCTAGCATTATTCAATTATAATATTATTAATAAGTATAATAAATTGTTTAAACAATTATTTTGTTAACTTTAATTCATTATTACTTCACTCCGAATGAAAAGTGGACATAAAACCAGAAATTTCAACAAAATAACCGCATCTTTTCAGCATGATTCAAACATAATATTATTAATAATTATAATAAATTGTTTAAACAATCATTTTGTTAACTTGAATTTATTATTACATCACTACAGATGAAAATTGGACAAAAAGCCAGAAATTAAAAAAAAAATCCGCATCTTTCTAGCATTATTCAAATATAATATTATTAATAATTAAAATAAATTGTTTAAACAATCACTATTGTTAACATTGATGAACTATCACTTCCCTCTGATTAAAAATTGGACAACAAATGGAAAATCTGTGAAAAAACCGTGTCTTTCTAACTACATTCTATGAGAAAATTGCTAAAAACAATGATGAATTGTTTAAACAATTCATTAAAATATCTTATTTACAGTATTTTTTCACTTATGGGGTTTCTTTGGGACCCTACAAAACAGACTCATGGGGGTGATATTTGTAAAGTGATATTTTATTCGTATTCTATGGCTAATTGCGAAGAGAAATGTTGAGTTTCAACTCGATTGAGATAATATTGAGGATTCTGAATAAGATTGACAAAAACGTCTTTTTTCTTATGGGGAATACATGTTAAACTTCATGGGGCTTGCGCCACCCCTAAATATCATTTTTTTTTCAAAAAAAAAAAATGGATTTATTTTTGGGTGGATTCGAACAAATTTGGGGGGTGTTCCGATAAAAATTCAAAAAAAAAAAATTTTCCAATGCATTTTTGGACCACCCTAATGCCCAGTGTAAAACCAAATATTCTTCTTTCCCTACTACTTTTAGGGATCAGCCTTTCATGACATATTTCAGTCAAACCCTCTGAAATAAAATCACCAATTTTGTAATTGTAATTATGTAGCATCTTTTGAATTTTACTAATAAAAATTGCGCAATTTTTTAAACGATTAATTCTTCATAACAGTTATTTGCCATACTCGTAGATAATTTAATTTAGCTCTCATATCGAAGAAATTTTTATTTATGATTGCAAGAAAATGTGTATCAATTATTTGCTTAAAATTAAAACACGATACTTCAAAAGTGTGTTTGCTGATCCAATGTGATCTCCACCAGGCTTTATTTGTAGAAGAATAAACTCCAACTTTTACGCACAGACACACACATTATTTCAAATCAAGTACTTGACATTGTCCTTGATAATTTGTATGCGTAGACTAAAATAGACCGGATTTCATCTACCAAAAAAAGTGATTATTCTCCAGAATGAAGTAATTTAAAAAGTTAAAAATCCGTAACAAGAAATACTGAATAATAAGGAGGCCAAAACCGATAAAATTCAGTTACAAAAATAAACGGCCGAGTAGTTCATTTACTTTAAGACACATTTTAACTCCTCTTGGCAATGTACTTGACTGTTTTGAAAAAAGCGGACAACAAACGTAAATGATTTAAAACTGACGGATAATTTTACAGTAAATCATTCACTTTAATTGAGTTATCGTTTCAGCCAGCAATGTTGATTGTTTCGTCAGCTAGAACGATTATTTTTTCAGTTAAAATTACCCAATAATCAGTCAAACATAAAATTTCTCATGATCCAAATTTAGAGTTTATATCACTGATTATGATGAAAAAGGAATAAAAAAAGTACAACATCAATTTTTCATGGCCTGTTTTATATTATACAATGAACAAAGTTGTTTGAATAGCAAATATTAGCAAAATGACAATAGTGTTAGTACAAAGTGTCTGTAGAATGATGTTTCCATTAAAATTGTACATTAGTTTTTAATATGGTTGTTTTCTTTTCACAGAAAAAAACTAAGAATAAAATTTGTTGCAGGAAATTTTCTAGAGCGATAAAGTTTCGTTCAGCCAACTTTGCGTCTTTCAAAATACATGTGTTTGTCATGGAATAAAAAAAAAAGTTTAACCGATATTTGTGTAAAGTTTATCCTGTGAAGTTAATTTTTGTTGCAGAGAATCTTTCGTCGGAAATCGGTGTAAAGTTTATCTTCTGTTTTTTCTGCGTTATTGGTAGTATCCATGTTGATAGCTAGGTCCATGAGGCCCAGGGGGACCGTTATAATATGAATAACCAGAATATTGTCCAGGATATGGAGCATTCAACAGTACACGTGGAGTTTCCCGATAGGTCCCCTCCTGTCCTTGATTAAGACGGAATGGGTCATTCCCTTCTACAGGTGCGACTTGTGTACGAATATGAAGCTGCGGCAGTAGTAGTGGAATTTCTTGATGAACGCCATGCTGTCCTTGATTGGTATGGTATGGGACCTGCATTGCTCCAGGTGTAAATTGTGTATTAATATTATCATACGGCGGTGGTTGTTGATTCCTTTTACTGATACGTTGACGAGGTTTTACATCATTTGTGGGCATTACTCCCTGAAATATATCAGGATCTCCAGTGCGAAGTGCAGCGCGCTCTTTTCTTAATTGCTTTTTTCTTTCAAGCTGGGACAATTGAAGTGCGAGTTCGTAATCCTCTTCAGTTGTCTTATATTTGTATCCTCTACGTTCATGTCTATCGCCTCCATCTACCAAATTGCTGCTTTCGGGATAAAAAGGTCTTTCATAGCCTTGCTCGTTAGATTTCAGTTTCGGTTGAACGGAATGTTTTGGAGTGAGTGGTGGATCTAATAGAGAGGCAGAGCGAGCAGAACGCCCTCCTTTATTTTTAGGAGTGGATTTTGAAAGAATGGTTTGGATTTCAGGTGGCAATGATTGATCAGTTTCATGCATCAATCGCTCGGAACGTGGACGATTCCGCCGCCTATCCTTCTCCTGCGTGACTCTTGGAGAGCTAACTTCACCCTCCATGCGAAGTTTAGCGAGCGCATCAGCTATGGATATACCAGTGCCACGTTTATCCTTTCGCGATGTAAATACCGGTTCTTCTTCGTACTTTTCACCAAATGCTTCATAAGTCTCTTCAGCAAATCTTACACTCTTTCCCTTCCTTTCTTCTCGGCTCATACCTGATGATATTTCTGTCAAAAGACAAACGAAATTCATGAATTAAAAATTTTAAAGTTATCCATTTAAAAATAGTAAATGCGTTATTAATAAAATCGCTTAAGTGAATCACTCGTGTTCAGTCATTTATGGACATTCTCGCAAATTGAATTCCACATAAAATATATAAATGATAACTTATTAAAATGAACTATGAAACTCTGGATATCTTATTGAGATGGGATGAATGTTGAAAAATATTCGACATTCGCCACTTTCTGGAATATTATTCATTATTATTCTTATACTCACCAATATAATTGAAAAAGAGCATCAACATGACCGCAGCAGCACCAAAAAGGGACCTCATTTTCGCAGAGGACAACTGACGACTTCTTAGATATTCTAATTCACAGTAGTCAGAGACTCTCTCATGTCAATTCAAACTTTCGTTCAAAGGAGGAAATATAATATAGATAAGGTTATCTACACTTAACGTCTTTGTGTATTCCCTCCTTGAAATGTTTCGAGATGTGGTTACAAGGTCTAGCAAGCTCAAGGTAGTAGCTTAAGGTAGCTTAATCATGCCAACAATCAGGTCTCTAAAAAAGAAAGTTTTCTATGAATAAGAAATGATTTTATATCATCGGTCATGTGTAATGGAAGAAAAAATATTATTTTTCATAAAAAAAGTTTAAAACTTAAAAAAAAACTTATTTTTGAAAATAGTTTTTTAATTGAACATTTCTTTAAAATTCTTTTTCAATAAAGACCACTTCCTCCTCTGAAAATTATAAGTATACACTCAAATATATTTTTGAGAAAAATCTATGAATTGAATATTTGTTCTGGAAGTTATTTATGACGATAAGAATTGTAAATTGAAAATATCTATTTTTATCAATTTCGATCAACAGTGAGTTTATTAAAGCAAAATAAAGATTGTATTCTTTTCACGTCTTGACAATATTGAATTCTTAATAATTAAAGAAGGAACTTAAAATCTATTTAGAACTGAATGAAGGCAGTAAAGAACTAGACAACCAACGTTTTTCAAAAAATTGGTTTATTCCATAAAAAATCTCTCTTTAAAAATACGTGTGTAGGAGTTGTAAAAATCTCATCCAAAATGTTGAGTTCTTAAGTCATGAAAACGAATTTTCGAAAAAACTTGCATTTACATCACAAAAATATGCATTTTCTGCAAAAAGAATTGAATTTTCGACTACAAAAGACGATTTTTCAACAAAATAAGTGCATTTTCAACTGAAAAATATCAATTTTCTAGCTAAAATAGAAAAGCTACATTTTTAGTATAAAAAATTGATTTTCAACCAATTTTTAACCTCATTGTTGAATTATCAACCCAGAAGAATAATTTTCTATCAAAAAAAGACAAAATTTCAACAAAATAGATGAATTCCCAATTCAAAAAAAATTTTTTTTTCAATGGAATATTTTGTTTTTAAATTAGGAAAATAATATTTTAACCAAATAAAATGAATTTTTAACGGAATGAATCAATTTTTATCCAAACATATGAGTTTTCAACCAGAAAGATTACATCTGTGAAAAAAATGTCAAGGAATAATTGAACAGTTAAATTTTTAGTTGAAAAAATAATTTTTAATGAAGGAAAGGTAATTTTCAATCAATGAAATGAAATTCCAACCAGAAAGATTAATTTCCTTACAAAAAAGAATCATTTTTAACAAAATACATGCATTTTCAACCAAATATCTTAATTTTTTATAGAATTCTCAGCCTGATAGTTGAATGTTCAACCAAAGAGTTTAATTTTCTACAAAAAAAAGTCAAATTCTTAACAAAATAGATGAATTTTCAACTAAGAAAGATAAATTTTCATCAAAAAATAGAGTAATAATTTTCAGGTGGAGAAGTATGTTTTTAAGCGAATAAAATAAATTTTTAAACGAAATAGTTAAATTCTCAACTAAACACATAATCTTCTACCAAAAGGATTAAATGTCTATAAAAAAATATATTTCAATAAAAAACATAATTTTTATCCAAAAAGATGAATAATTCATCTTCAACTAAAAAGATTAATTTTCTACTAAAGAAGAATAATTTGTAACAAAATATATGAATTGTCAACAAAATATTTCAATTTTTAATGGAATTTTCAATGTAATTGTTGAAGTTTCAAACAAAAAGTTGGATTAGTCACCAAGAAGATTAATATTCTACCACAAAATAAAAAGTTTTATCAAAGTACAGTAATTTTTGAACAAATTGTTGAATATTCAATAAAAAAAATAATTTCCAAGCGAAAGAAATGCATTTTGAGAAAAACAGAATAATTTTCTTCGAAAAAAATTAATTTTTAACAGAAAAATGAATTTTCAACTAGAAAGGTGAATTTGTCACCAAAAAGTTAAATGTTTCTTGCCTTTAAATCGCAAAAAGTTTTCATTTCTAGGGTTAAATTATACACTAATAAATTTAAAAAATAATATTTCTTTTTCTAAATATTGGGTAATCATTTTAACAATTTTAATTTGTTCAAAGAATTTTTTTCTTTTTTGTCATCAAAATTGATTATTTTTAAAAATTAATGACACAATTAACAAATGTTGAGATTGAGCTATTCCATTTTTAGTGAAAAAATGATTTATTTTTTAGTTGAAAATTCAACTATTTGGTTGAAAATTCAATTATTTTGGTAGAAAATTCAACTGTTTGATTAGGAATTAAACTATTTATTTGATAATTGAATACTTGATAAAAGATTAATTTTATTGTTGGAAATTTATAGTGTCGGGTGCCAAATTCAATTTTTTGTGGACAATTTATCTATTTCATTGAAAATTCGTTTTTTTGGGTAGAAAATTAATCTACTGGCGTTGAATCGAACTGTTATGTTCAAATTTTTCTTTTGATTGTATTTAACTGGTGGAAAATTCGTTTTTTTGTTGGGAATTAATTTTTCAAACTAAAAATGTAACTATTCCATTTTAGGTTCAAAATATATATTTTTTACTCAAAAATTCAATTATTTGGTTGGAATTTTATCTCTCTTCATTATAAATTTCATTCTTGTTGGAAATTCCTCTTTGTAGGTTTAAAATTCAACTATTTTGTTGAGTCATCTTTTTGGTCGAAAATGCAACTGTCTGCATCCCTTATGGTTGAAAATCTTGTTCAAAAATTCACATTTTTGTTATCAAAAATTTAAATCTTTTTCCGTTGAAATACGAAATATCAAATATTTCGTTAAGAATTCATCTTTTTTTGTTGTTTGAGAATTGAACTATACTTTGTTCAAAATTCAAATATTTTGCTAGAAATTTAATTATTTCTTGAAAATTCAACTACTTTTTTAAAGAAATGAAAAATTTTGAAAAATTTTTAACAATAAGTTTACGTGTATATGATTTATACTCAGAAATAATCAAAACGGGAAACAAAGAAAGATAAAGAAAATCTGGGAATTAACAAGGATGCAATATTTGCGCTTTAACTCCTAATTAAATTACAAAACTGTATATTACTCATGAATAAACATTGGATCTGTTAACAATAAAAAAGATTCTTTTCCTGGTAGAAGATATTATATTGAAGTTTGTATAAATATTACACAATGTTTTCTAACAATGAGCATGAAAAATAACGTTAGCATCCAAATTTCGACAAGCACTCCAGATAAGATAAGGGAAACACTGCTAGAGTAGATCTTTAAGTTTTAAATTTTTTAATGTTTTATATAACTTGTAGAAAATTATTGAAGATATTAATTGATGCTGTGGGAGATTTTAATATCCACAGACTTCGCGCTCTTTTTCCAATTCCCATCTTTTGCCCTTTTTGAAACAAATTTTTTTCCCCCATTTTCAAGAAACTTCCCTCTTCTTCCTTTTTTCTCGCTTTTCCGCTCAAATTCGAACTGAATTAATAGAACTCAATAATAAAATCCAATTATTTTTTGTTAAAACTTAATTCATTTTTGTTGAAAAGTTTACTATAATATCTTTGGTTCCGCATTTTTCAACTTATTTTCAACTTTTTAGTTAGAGCAAGGCAATAATTGATAAAATTAGTTTTCGTTAACAAACATAAGTGTTTGAACAGTTTATCATTATTTGAGTGCGCTACAAAAAATCTTATTCTATTTTTCACTCAAAATGTAATATTTTCTCATCTACCCAATCGATGACCCAGAGCGATGGCTTCCAGCGTTTGTGATTGATTTTCAGGGATTTTCGGAAATATCAGATGTCATGCAATACTATGGGGTTTTATAATATTTTAATGATTTTTAAAAGAACTTATTGGCATGAATTGCGATATTTTAATATTTTTGAAGTGACAGAATTTTACAGTTTATGAACATTTGCGGAAATTTATGAAGTTTTTTTTCGAAATCTATGAAAGTTTATGGAAAGTTATGTAATTTATGGGAATTTCTGAAAATTCTTGGAAATCGTAGAATATATAAAATTATAGGAATTTATGAAAAATTATGGAAAATTATTAAAACTTGTGAAATTTAGAAACCGATGTCATTTATGGGAACATATGAAATTTGGGGACATTTTTGGAAACTTTGGAGATGTATACACATTTTTTCATCTGTAACTACTGGGGTGGTCCAAAAACCGCCACAGGACACTTAAAAATTCCATTTAATTAACATGAGGAAATTTTGGATTTTTGTACAATTGAACTCATACTTCGGGGTTTCAGGGTTTGATCGAAATGTGACAACTTTTTTAGAGAATGAAGAGGAGTACCGATGAAATAGAACCATAATAATAACTTTTATTTTTAACCGACCCTTACCCCCTACGGCGCCCCAAATATGATCCAAAAATAAAAAAATATAATTTTTACGTATTATTGTTACTTTTTAGCAACTTCCGTCTTTTTATTCATACAATAAATTTCTCATGAACAATTTGAATATATAATTATTTAAACAATTACTTATTCTTTATTCTCAAAATTTTTAAAAATTTACCCAGAGATGTCCAGTTTTTTCTCAAATTGGTATCCTATGCTACTTTTCGTTGAACAATCATATAATTTTGATACATATCCTCTAATGTTTAATGAATTTCGATTTGTTTAAACAATTTTGATTTGCTCAAGCAGTTCTTTTTTTACTGTAAAAAATTGAATAAAATAAAATACATAGGTATAATTATTTTTCTAACTGTATAGAGTATAGAAAGAATATATTAACCATTTTTAGTTGTTTGAACAAATATAATTCGTTTAAACAAGTATTCTTCCAAAAAAATTTTTAAATCGTATTTTCTGAATTAAACATAATATTGAATGATTTCGAGGAGTGGTAAATTCTGTTGAAAACGTCGTCTCATTGTTTAAACAATTTTTATTCGTTCAAGCAGTTTTGTATTAAAAAATGTGGATCAATAATATAAAATATTACAGATAAAATCATCACATCCATTTTTAAAAGTTCTTCGAGCAGCAAATTTGAAACAAGTTCAACGCTGCACGTGTGAATTACAGAAATAACTTGAAAACTGTCTTATAAATAATCGTATAAAGCTAAAACAAAAATCAGCGAAACTTTTTAATATTTATAACGAGTATGAAAATGTAAAATAGCTATCTGATGAAACTTGAATCATAATTTGCATTAGTGAACGTGCTTTGTTTATAATATAATTATGATAAAGATTGTAAAAATATGAAGAAAGCAATAATAAATACACTTTTATAATTTGAATTTTATTATGACTTTTATGATTTATTTAATAATGCGCCAAAAAAGATGTAAACCATAAATACTCAATTTGAAGGAAATTTGAAGAAAAACAATAATTAATTGTATAAACAATAACATAAAGTTTCTAGCAGAATTTGTTACTCCTCGATATCATTCAATATTATGTTTAAATTACAAAATAACATTTGAAGAATATTTTTGGAAATCTCTTGAAATTAAATTAAATTTTATATGAAAATCTTTTCGAATCTCTTGAAATCACTTGATACCTTCAAAAATATTTTCAAGCCCATTAAAATCTTCTAAAATCTGTCAACATTAATTGAAATTTTTGAAACCCCCTAAAGTCTTTAAAATAAATTAGAGGTCCCAAAAATCTTTCGAAATCCCTTGAAATCTTTGAATATTTGATAAAATCATTTCAAATCCTCTAGAAATCCCTTGAAAACTTTGGAAATTCTACAAAATTCTTTAATAGCTCTTGACATTTTGTATTTCCCTTGAAATCCTTTAGAATCCCTTGAAAAACTTTGAAAACCATAAAAATCCATTTTAAAAAGTATAAATAATTTGAAAGCCCTAGAATATAATTAAAATCAAACTTATTCATTAAATTTCTCTGAAAGAAACCATTTTAATCCCTAGAAATCTTTGAAATCCCTTGAAATCCTTTTAGAGGTTTAAAGAAATGCTTGAATCTTTCTACAATCTCTTGAAATGTCTTAAAGTGCCTTCAATTTTCCAGCAATCCCTTTTTCATTTCATTCAATTTCTTGTCCGAAATTCACTAGAAATCCTTGAAATCTTTGGAAATCCAACAAAATTCATAATTATACCTTAACGTAACGAAAAGACTCGTTTAAATCTCTAGAAATCTTTGAAAATCCTTGAAATCCTTGCAGATTTAATGAAACCATTCAGTCTTGTGAAATGCCTTAAAATACCTTAAAGTCCCTTGAAATCTTTGGAATCATTAGGAATCATTTGAAATTTCATTTCATTCAATTTATTTTCCCTTAAGATACTTTGAAATATTTGGAATGGGATAAAATTCCATTTAAAGAAGTACAAATCACTTAAAAGCCCTTGAATATAATCTAAATTAAATTTATTCATTGAATTTCTCTAAGAAAAAAGTTTAAATCTCTAGAAATCTTTGAAATTCTTTGAAATACCTTAAAATCCCTTGAAATCTTTAGAATCGCTAGTAATCCTTTAAAATGTTATTTCATTCAATTTATTTTCCACAAACGTAAAAATCTTGTAAAATCCCTCTGAAATGTTTCGACATTTTTGAAATTCGTAGAAATATTTTGAATCTCTTGAAAACCGATGAAATCTTTCAAAATTAGTAGAAATATTTAGACAATTATTGTTTATTCAAACAGTTCATTCTTTCGGGTTAATTCGACTCGCTCCGGGGTGTTTGTATCCTGACGTTTGACAAGTGTCCACAGGCACGCGGCAAAAATGCAGACAGCTAACATTGAGCGTCACTGAAATTGTTCTTCATTTAAGATTATTAAACAAAATATGAACATTTCATTAAAAACCCGGCTCTGTTGAAAATAAGTTTAATTTAATTTAATTTATTTTTCAAAGTTCAGCAGAAATATCTTGAAATCTTTGAAAATTCTACTAAATTCTTTGAAATACCTTAAAATTTTTTTAATTTTTCGAAATCCGTCGGAATTTCTTAAAAATCCACGGAAATGTTTAGAAATAATTGAAACCCTCTGTACTTCCTCGAAATGTTTCGCAATTTTTGAAATTCGTAGAAATATTTTCAATCTCTTGCAAACCGATGACATTTTTCAAAATTAGTAGAAATATGTAGACAATTATTGTTTATCCAAACAATTCATTCGTTCGGGTTAATTCGACTCGCTCCGGGGTGTTTGTATCCTGACGTTTGACAAGGGTCCACAGACACGTGGTAAAAATGCAGACAGCTAACACTGAGCGTCACTGATATTGTTCATTATTCTAGATTATTGAACAAAATATAAATATTTCATTGAAAACCCGGCTCTGTGGAAAATAAATTTAAT
Source organism: Andricus quercusramuli (assembly GCA_932178445.1). Taxonomy (NCBI): domain Eukaryota; kingdom Metazoa; phylum Arthropoda; class Insecta; order Hymenoptera; family Cynipidae; genus Andricus; species Andricus quercusramuli. Next base: position 20,809 of record CAKNXH010060254.1, read on the forward strand.
TTAATTTATTTTTCAAAGTTCAGCAGAAATATCTTGAAATCTTTCAAAATCCTACTAAATTCTTTGAAATACCTTAACATTTTTTAAATCTTTTGAAATCCGTCGGAATTTCTTAAGATCCTCGGAAATGTTTGGAAACATTTGAAACCATCTATACTCCCTCGAAATGTTTCGCAATTTCTTGAAATTCGTTAAAGTATTTTTAAATCTCTTGACAAACGTAAAACCTTCTGATGCGTATGGAAATCTTTGAAATCCCGTGAAATATCTTAATAAAATCTGACAAAATCACTTAAAATCCATGAAAATTCTCTGGAATTCCTTTAAATTCCTTAAAATTTTTTGAAATCCTACGTTAAATAAATGAATCATTCGATTGTACGTTCTCTATTTTTTGCATCAACTCTTTCAATATTTTAACATTCTTCATTGCTATAATGATTTTCTTATAATGATTCTCTACAATGATTTTTCTAGAATCACGAAAAAATTATAAGAAATTCATCATAGGAAAATCATTACAAGATATTTGGTGAGAAAACAACCGTGATTTTTTTTTAATTCTTTAAACAAGAAAGACTTGTACCATAAAAAATCCATATTTTCTTACAGGTTTCAAACAAAAAATTCTAGTTTTTCCTACATATCGTAGAAAGTAGTCAGGAGAGGAATAAATTAAAAAAGTATAGAAAAGTTGAAAAACCTCCCCCGAAAATGGAAAAACACTTCTTTTTGGACAAAAAATTAATTTTCAAACTTCCTGCAGTTTCTATTGCAAATATTTCATGGATTTGAAACAAAATAATCACAAACATTATTCAAAAAATATTAGATGCGGAATAGATGACAGAAGGCACACTTAGTGGTTAAAAACTACCGCTTTTAAATTTGTTATTATATAGATTTCTTATTGAATGAAACAAACTTCCATAAAACAATACGTATAAAGATGTATTAAAAAATATATAAAAATACCATATATTTTATGAATGGTTAATGAACTCCAAAGATAGAATAAACGACCCCTGAACTTGAAAAGTTTATATTTTCTCGTACAATACATAAAAATAATTGCATTTTAGTTTATTCAATCTTAGGAGTGGTACTTATTATTCATACAATACATGGTATCTTTATGTTTCCATACATATTTATACTTATTTGTATAGAAGTTTGTTTCAATAAATAATAAGTTTATTATAAAAAATTTAAAAGGGGTAGTTTTTGACCAATAAGGGTGCCTTATGTCATCTATTTTGTAGAAAATATTTTCAAAATAATTTTCCTGATTATTTTGTTTTGAATCCTCGAAATATTTGTAATAGAAACTGCAGGAAGTTCGGAAATTCATTTTTTGTTGAAAAAGGGGTGTTTTATATTTCTCGGAAGGGTTTCAAATTTTTTATATACTTTATGATTTCATTTCCTTATCTGACAATTTTCGACTATATTCAGGCAAAAATAGACATTTTTTTCATCAAACCTGTGAGAAAATACAGCTTTTTTTACGGTTGGGGTGGTTTAACCCCGTGGGATCCAAGATCCGCTTGTTCGAAAAATTAAAAAAAAATGCACAGGTATTTTTTCACCAAATGGAAGCTTTTTGGGCCTGAGCCTACAAATCAAAGGAACTTTGATTTTTTTTAGCCACCCCAGTATACACTAGATTTCAGAAGTAATTAAGACCTTTTATCATAATGTGTAATCGGACCTGAATTTTGAGGCCGCACGGTTGAATATTTTTGTGTAACTTTTTGCATACTTTATCTATACATTAATGTAGTTGTATTATAGACCTCATGAAATTGGAATGTTGTAGTTTTTTGGCCTTTGGTCTTGCGAATTTATAAGTGGTGGTGTAAATAAAGAAAGTCTTTATTTATTTAAATGTCAATGCATTTCGCCAGCGATATCGTGGCCTCATCAGGACTATAATAAGTATGGACAAAAAAAGATGACAAATATTTTTTGACGTTCATAACACTAACAATTTGTACATTAAAAGGAATTATAAGTGTAACTTACCATAATGACATTCTTAGATTTTTTAAAAAAAATTTTTTAGTTGGTTGTTTTTGGAAAAGACATTGAATTTTTGTATAAACCCATGATAAATCGTTCGTCGAAATTTTTGTAAAAACCCATGATAAATCGTTCGTCGAAAAAAACTTAGATGTTTTAGATAGAAACGTATTTTTCCATGATTGAAGTTCTGTATATTAGTAATGGTAAGTTGTATTTTATAAACCCATGGATAGGTTTATTGTTCAGAAGCTTAGATAATTTGAACCTATATAATGATAAAATAAAAGTATAGTTTATTTTAGATCCAAGTAATATTTGAATAAATAGGAATATGAGTGAAAATACTTACAAAAAAGTACTCTTCTATCATTAAAAATCCATAATTTAAAATTTGTTGCCAAATTGAGTTCCCAAATTTAAATTTAATTTTGCAAGACTAGAGTATTGTTTTTCAAGAAAAGACTGGTATATTAAATGAGAAATATTGTTAGGTGACATTTTTGAAAAGTTAAATAATTGAAATTTGTTTATATTTTTAAATTATTTAAAGGTTTCTTTGCAAACCACATGTTTGCGGTCTGCTCTAAACGAATTTAGGTTAGGAACTGAAGTAGATGAAAAGTTTCATGGTTTCCTTAAATTTCTAGAAAGTTTCAATAATGTCGTAATATATTACACTTAGATTTTCAGTGTCGGATCTGAAATTAACAGTACCCTTATTTTTCACAATGTTAATCATTTCTAAAATATTTCTGTTATGAAAATTGCTTTCTAAATCTAGAATTTTTACATTTTCGGAGTTGTAATCAAATTTATGATTAAAATTAGTAGCATGTTTACATAAACCTGTGTTAGTTTTTTTATATTTTTCAGTAGTTCGATGTTCCGAGATTTTAGTCTTAAGGGCACGTTTAGTCTGCCCAATATAAGTCATCTGACAATCTTTACAAATGATTTTATAAATAAGATTAGTTTTTTCAAATTTAGGTATTGTGTCTTTAATAGATGGTAAAAGGGTATCAAATATAATTTATTTTTAATTGTAAAGATAAGAGATATGTTTAACTTTTTACATATTCTTATCATTGGTATATAAAGGTCTTTTTGATAAGGCAATGTAATTAATTTCGAGTAGTCAATGATTTTTTCATTATTTTCTGTATTAGTTAAAGGGTTTTTTAGATTTTCAAGGTGTTGAAGTCTTTTTTTAATATGATTTATGATAAAGTGATGTGGATAATTGTTATTAATCAAGATTTCATAGATGATGCCAGTATTTTTAGCATGAAAATGAGGTTCTGAAAGTTTTATTGCTCTATCACAAACAGAGAAAATAATTCCTTTCTTGTGATTAATATGATGATTTGAAAGATAATTTGAAGTTCTTCCGGAATACACTGCTTTTTGGTACCAATTTGTTTCAATATAACCTTTTTCAAAAATAATCTGTAGATCTAAAAAGTTAATTTTTTTATTGAAGGGTTGTTCAAGTGTGAATTTTAAAGTTCCACCTTTTTTGTTAAATTCATTCAAAATTTTTTGTATTTGAGTTTTTGGTAAACATATTAGTGTATCATCTACATACCGAAAATAGAATAAGATTTTTAAATTTGGATTTTTAATAATTTTTTCTTCCATATCTTGCATGACCAATTCAGCTAACATTGTGGATATAGGTGATCCCATCGGTGTTCCAAATTTTTGTTTGTAAGTTTTATAATTATATTGAAAATAAGCATTACTAATACAAAATTTTATAGCCTCGTCAAATTGGTGAAAGTTAAGTTTGGTGTGATTTTTGATTTTATTCCAGTTTTTTTCAATTAGTTTGTAAACTACATTAGGATCGATATTTGAGAACATCGAAACTATATCAAGTGATATTATAGTGTGGTCATCTGGTATATTAAGATGTCTAATTTTTTCTATAAGTTTCCAAATGTCTTTTATAATGTATTATATATAATATAATATAATATATATAATGTATATATATACAATCATATCTAGAATCACGCAGAGCCGGTTTTCCAATAAAATGTTTATATTTTGTTCAATAATCTGAAGAAAGAACAATATCAGTGACGCTCAGTGTTAGCTGTCTGCATTTTTGCCGCGTGCCTGTGGACCCTTGTCAAACGTCAGGATGCAGACACCCCGGAGCGAGCCGAATTAATCCAAGCGAATGAATTGTTTAAAGAAACAATAATCGTGTAAACAAGTCAAAGTTATTCAAAAAATGATTGAAAACTCTTCACTTATAGATTAAAAATGATTCATTTAGAAAAAATTCCAAAAAGGATCGTCTTCAGCGTGAATTTGGCAGAGAACTGCAGTGTGAATGCAAAGAAGTTATTTATTACCTAAAGATTTCCATTATTACTGCAAATATTAACTGATTTTCGTGAATCTTTTTTTCGCTTTCTTGTAATTATATAGACTAATTAATTCTGCTAATGACAATGAAATTACTCCATGATTTCATAATGTCAGTTCTTTTAACCGGCTGTAATTTCATAACAATACAAGGGTCATTGATTACAGTTTACTTGAAAATTTGTATTCACCGCGAATTTTTGTTGTTGAGCATTTGTCCTTTTGGTTTGAAAATTTATCTCTTTATGTACAAATGTCACATGTTTTAGCTAAAAATCCAACTGTGTGGGTAAAACATACCTTTTTTGTTTAAAATTCATGTTTTTGGGATGAAAATTCATCTTTTCCACTTAAAAATTTAGCTATTCATTTGAAAATGCAGATTTTGATAAAAATTCGTATTTATTGGTGAAAAACTAATTTTCTTAGTTGAAAATTTAACTATTTAATTTGCTTTAGTTGAGGATCCAAGTATTTTGTTGAAAATTCATCTGGTTTGGTTAGGTTCAACTGGTTTCAATTTGAAATTAAAATTCTTTTGGTTGAAGCATCAACTCGTACATTTTTTGTTGGAAATTAATCTTTTTAGGTCAAAAATTTAACTCTTTGGTTGGAAGTTAACCTGCTTTCTTAGATTTTTTTTTGAAGATTCATATTTATTGTGGAAAATTCATCTCTTTGGTTGAAAATCGAACTACTTTGCTAATTTTGTTGTTGTTAAACATAAATTTTAATAAGTGAACATTTAATTATTTACTTGAAAATTGAACCTTCTCGCAGAAAATTCCTCTGTTTATGTTATGAATTCAACAATATATTTTGTAGAACATTCAACTGTTTTGTAGAAAATTAATTTTTTGAATAATTATAATTTTTTCTAAATAAAAATTTAACTATTCCATTTTTGGTTGATAAGTAATCTTTTTTAGTTTCAAAATTCATATTTTTGGTTATATATTGATGTAATTTGTTGAAAATTTGGCTTTTTTGGTAGAAGAATAATACCCTCGGTTGAAAATTCAACTAATTGTTCGAAAACTTATTGGTTTTGTTAAGAATTCGATCTTTCTTAGTGGAAAATGAATCTTCTTGGTTGAAAATGCTTCTATTTGGATGAAAATTCAACACTTTTTCAGGAATATCATCTGTTAGGCTCGAAAACTCAATATTTTGGATGAAATTTATTGTCTTTCTTGACTAAAAAATATTCCTGGTTTGATAATACAACTCTAGTTAAAAATTTGCTTTTTTATTCGAAATTTCATCTTCTTTGGTAGAAATTTCATCTTAATTGGTTCAGTTTAACGATTTCTCATCCAAAATGGAAATCTTTTCTTCGCTAAAACATCAACTATTACATTTTTGAGACCATACCATAAATCTGACGTGGCTTGGATAACAACGCGAAGACTCGTGTACAAATCGTCAAGGAGAAATCTTATCAGACAAAAATAAACATAAATCCAGATCATACTTATATATTTATATTATACTTTAGATACCTAAAAAAGTTCTTAGCTTTTCAGAAACACCACCTTCTTCTACCCCTAAGATATGAACCAATTTTTAAAAATGCTGAAAATTCCCTAACTTCGAGAATTGATATTTCAACCCCTAAAATATGTTCAATGATATCTAAAAAAGTTTCACATGCCTACTTCTACCAGAATATCCAGATTTTCTACCCCTAAGACATTAAAAAATCGAGAAAAGAAATGCTAAAAATGTTCTACCTGCCTACCTCTTCCGGAACACTCATGTTGTCTACCCCTAAGACATTAAAAAATCGAAAAAATGCTGAAAACGCCACCTAAAATTAGTAGAAAATTACTAATTCAATTAGTCGAGATATTTCCTAATTTAATTTTGGAAAGCAACTAATTGCTTGATACAAATGAATAAATTTACTTGGGATTGTACAAAATAATTAGAGAAGGTTATTAAAATGGAAAGCGTAACAATTAGAAAAGTTTAATAAAACGACGCGATGGGACATTGCTCTGACTCTATTAACACAATAAGGTCATACTGTGAAATTGTGAGTGTGACGTAGCCTGTCTTCAGTTTGAAAACATTTTCTTCTGATTGTTTGAACAAAGTTAAGAGAGAAGAGAATTTTTTACAATGTCAAAATTACAAGGGATTAAAAATTTGTTCCGCTTGTACTTTTCTATAGTAAAAATGATTTACCTTGAATGATGATGAACTTACGTGTCTGAGGAAGTCTATTTTCATTTTATAGATTTTTCACGCAAAAGGTACTTTATTACCTTTATGAATCAAAAATGTCAAAACTTAACTAATTACTAGAGAAATTTTACAAATTTGATTAACGAAAATCGGGAACCTGAAGATTAGTAAGAAAGTACTAATTCGATTAGTCGATATTTCCTAATCCAAAAGTGAAAAACTAATTGCTTGGTAAAAACAAAATCCTTTAAAGCGGGACATTACTTCTTAACTGTCTCAACTTCAAAAGTCATTTTTTTCGATTTTCTTTAAATTCTGGAAATATTTCCACCCACCCAACAGTACTTAATCGACGAATGTATTGTCCACGATTATCAGCGATTTACATTTTTTTTGAGGGTTTTCGAAATGTTATTTGTCACTCCCTTTTTCTATTTTATTAGCGAACAAAATGAAAGAAAATTTAAGCATTTTTTAAACAATTTCATGGTTTATTTAACTTTTTTTGCAATTTAGATTATTATTTTATTTTCAATAAACTTAAAAAAAGCTTGATTTTTTGGCAGTGATAGGAAGTCAATTTTTAAAAGGAACTAGTTATAGTTACCGACACATCACGAAAAAAATCACTGATTATCGTTATAGTTACCGATTCAAAATGTAACTTTTTCTTAGTTGTATTTTAGAAATATATATTTAAATTCAATTTTCACAAAACTTTATTTATAACTTTCGAGTAATAGTTGTTACTCTTTTTAATGAAAGTCATAGGTTAGTCATGACCCACATAATATTTCTAAAACAAGGAATGTATTAAAAAATTTTGAATTTCAGTGTGTAAGAAAAATTTCAGCTTTCCTATTTTAGGCTATAAATCTCTTCGGCGCCGGAAATTAATTATTTCTTTCTAAAAGTGTTTCTTTAGAATTACCTAGTTACAACTTCTAGAAAATTTACAATATTTTAAGACCAACAGAAAATTTGTTAGTAGACGTTGAATTTGCAACAAAATATATGGATAAATTGTAATTTAAAAAAAATATATATTTAACAGAAAAAAGTCAACAAAATAGTTAATTTTTCAACAAAAAAGATGAATTTTCAACTAAAATGGTGAATTTTCCACGCAACAAAAATGGAAATGAAAAAATCACCTAGAGATATCTTATTGAGGAATCTTCCTATTTCATCCAAATTTCTCTACAACTACTACTTTTGTCTATAATAGAGGTACAATGTTTAATTACAATTCAATTGTATTATATAGTTCAATTTTAATTTTAATTTTTTCAATGTTAATTTTAATTTTTTAATTGTATATATAATTTAATTTTCTTAGAAAAATGAAGAAACACCTCGAGATATGGCTTGAACGAATCCAGGGCTGCTTTTAGTTTTTCGCTAGAACTATTACTTGCTTTTTAATTCAAGGCACAAGTTTTTTTTGCATATCCCTATTATGGAACAGCAAAGAAATATCTTTTTAAAAATATTATTATGGCTTATTTTGTATTATTTTCTTCATTCAATCGCACTAAATAATTCAATCAACTTTTTCAATTTAATTTAATTTAATTTTAATTTAATTTTTTTTCTTTTATTGTACTTAATAATAACGTCCTTTGTTTTATTGAATATTCGTCCTTCTTGGTAGAAAATTAATCTTCTTGGTTGAAAACTCATATTTTTCATTGAAAATTCGATAGTAGCTTTAAATTTGTTTTCTTTGTTGACCTAAAAGAATTTTTTAATTGAAAACTCAACTATTTTTGAAAATTGTTGTTTCTTTGTTTGTTGAAATTCTAATTACATCACATTGTTCGTTGAGAATTCATAATTTTTCTTTGAAAATTTAACTTCTCCGTTAAAATTGTAACTCTTTCGTTAAAAATTAATTCTTTTCGTTGAAGATTCATCATCTTAATTGAAAATTCATCTCTGATTGAAAATTTAACGACCTTTTGAAGATAAATTTTTCTAACTGAAAATTTAACTATTCCAGTTGAAAATTCCACTATTTTGTTGAAAATTCGTTTTTTTGTTTGTTAGAAATTAGTATTTTTTTAACAGAAAATTTTACTATTTTATTTTTCGTCAATAATACATACATATATCTTTTTTATACAAAAATTTGACTCTTTGATTGATAATTGATCTTTTTTATTTAAAAATTGAAATATTTGGTGACAATTTTTTGTACCTTCTTGGTGTAAAATTCAACTATTCCAGATGAAGATTTATCATTTTAGTTGAAAATTCATCACATTGGTTGAAAATTGAACTGTTTGATGGAAAATCCGTTTTTTTTTTTTTTAATTAATTTGTTCAACTTAACGTTCAACTATTCTATTTTTTGTTGGAAATTCTTCGCTACTTTTTTGAAGAATTCAACTATTGGTTAATAATGTATAATTGTCAGCAGCAAATTGAAAAACTTAGTTGCAAATTCATATATTGTGTTGAAAATTCGTATTTTTTTTTTAAATCTTCATGGTTGAATATTCAGCTTTTTGGATGAAAATTCAACCATTTCAGTTGAAGATTCATCATTTTAGTTGAAAATTTATCTGTTTGGTTTCAAATTCAATTATTCCAGTTGAAGATTCATCATTTTATTTGAAAATTTATCAATTTTGTTAAAAATTCAACTATTTTGTTGAAAATCAGTTTATTTTGTTGAAAATTAATTTGTTTCACTTATTTTAATTATTTATAAATCGAATTATTTGTCAAACTGTTTCATAATTCGGACATGCTTCATGATAGATACCTTTACCTTACACAAAATGAGTCTGCGAAGCTAATTTTTTTTGTAATTCAAAACTACACCAATTTTGGCATACTGGTAAGGATCAGCGTTTTCCTGTGTTGTTAAGTGACAATGAACTTAAATTCTAATTAAATAACCTAAAAACGTCGATTATAATTATTAAATATTATTAATTATTAATTTATTAATTATTAATATCCCGAAAGGGATTTAAAAATTATTTGATAAAATTTTAGTTTTGAATAAAACTAATTGATTGATAAATTATTTATAATAATATAGATAAATTATATTAATGCAAATTTTGTTAATAACATTTTTTTTTATTTGGCTTAATGGTATAAAAAAAATGTCAGTCAGTCTCTCTGAAATAGAATCACCAATGCTGTAACTGCAATTATGTAGCATCATTTGAATTTTACTAATAAAAATTTCGCTCTATTTTAAACGAATGATTCTTTGTAACAGTTATTTGCCATACCTTTTGATAACTTAATTTAGCTCTCATATCAAAGGAATTTTTATTGATGTTTGTAAGAAAATGTGTATTAATTATATGTTTAAAACTCAAACACGATACTTCAAAAGTGTGTTTTCTGATACAATGTTATCTCTGCCAGGCTTTATTTGTAGAAAAATAAACTCTAACTTTTACACACATACACGCACACACATTTTTTCAAATAAAGTATTTCAAATTGTCCTTGATAATTTGTATGCGTAGAATAATATACACCGTATTTCATCTGCCAAAAAAAGTAATTATTCTCCAGAATGAATTAATTCAAAAAGTTGAAAATCCGTAACAAAAAAATACTGAATAATAAAGATGCCAAAACCGATGAAATTCATTTACTGATTCAAAAAAAAGTGGGCTAGAAACGTAAATTATTTAAAACTGACGGATAATTTTACGGTAAATCAGTCATTTCTATTAAGTTATCGTTTCAGCCAGCAATATTGATTTATTCATATCATAATCAGTCAAGCACAAAATTTTTCATGATTTAAATTTAGAGTTAACACCACTAATTATGATGAAAGAGGAATGAAAAAAGTACGACATAAATTTCTGACGGCTTGTTTTATATTATGCAATGAACAAAGTTGTTTCAAAAGAAAATATTAGCATAAATACAATAGTGTTAGTAAAAAGTCTCTATAGAATGATGTTTCCATTAAAATTGTGCATTAGTTTTTAATATGGTTTTCTTATTTAATTGTAAGTATTATTGTTTATAGCTAGAACCATGAGGCCCAGGGGGACCCTTATAATATGGATAACGAGAATATTGTCCAGAAAATTGAGCGTTCGGCGGTAGACGTGGACTTTCCCTGTTGCCCTGCTGTACTTGATTATTACGGTATGGGTCTTGCCCTGCTACAGGTGCAAATTGTGTACGAATATGGACATACGGCTGTGTTAGTGGAGTTCCCTGATGTGACCCATGCTGTCCTTGATTGGTACGGTCTGGGACATGCATTGCTACAGGTGCAAATTGTGTATGAATATGAACATGAGGCGGTGGTTGTGAATTCATTTGACTGATATGTTGACGAGGGTTTACATCATTTGAATGCATTACGCCCTGAAAGATATCAGGACCTCCAGTGCGAAGTCTAGCGCGCTCATTTTCAAGCTGGGCTAATTCAAGTGCCAGTTCATAATCCTTTTCAGTTGGCTCACATTGATATGGTTTATGCTCATGTGTATCATCTCCATCTACGAATTTTCTAGTTTCGGGATCATAAGGTCTTACATAGCCATGCTTGTCAGGTTTCAGTTTCCATCGAACGGAATGTATTGGATTGAGTGGTGGGTCTGATAGAGAGGCAGAGTGAGCAGGGCGCCCTTCTTTATATTTATCAGTGGATTTAGAAAGACTGGTTTGGTCTTCTGTTGCCGATAATTTATCATTTTCATGTATCAATTGCTCGGAACGTGCACGATTCCGACGCCTATCCTGTTGCTGCGTTACTCTTTGAGAGTTATCATCACCCTCTATGCGAAGTTTAGTGAGCTCATCAGCTATGGATGTTCCAGTGCCACGTTTGTCCTTCAGCGATGTCAATACCGGTTCTTCTTCGGACTTTTTACCTAATGCTTTAGAAGTCTCATCAGCAAATTTTACACTCTTTCCCTTGCCTTCTTCTCGGCTCATACCTGATGACATTTCTGTCAAAAGACAAACGAAATTCATGAATTCAAAATTTGAAAGATATCCATTTAAAAATAGTAAATGCGTAATTAATGAAATCGCTTAAGTGGATCACTTGTGTTCAGTCATTTATGGAAATTCTTGCAAATTGAATCCTACATAAAATATATAAATAGGGTAACTTATTAGAATGAACTATGAAACTCTGGATATCTTATTGAGACGAAATGAATGTTGACGAATGATCGACATTTGCCACTTACTGGAATAATTATTATTATTAATATTATACTCACCAATATAATTGAAGAAGATCATCAATATGACCGCAGCAGCACCAAAAAGGGACTTCATTTTCGCAGAGGAAAACTGACGAATTCTTAGATATGCGCTTGTATATATGCATATGTAGAGATTAAGTCCAAATTCACAGTAGTCATATTCATGAGTGCGATAAAAACTCTCTAATGTGAATTCGAACTAACGTTTAACGGAGGAAATAAAATATAGATAAGGATATGTACACTTAATGACTTTGTGTTTGAAATGTTCTGAAATGTGCTCACAAGGTCTAACACGCTTAAGGTTGTAGCTTAAGGTAGCTTAATCATGCGAACAATCAGGTCTCTGGAGAAGAAAGTTTTCTTTGATTTTAAGAAATGATTTTATATCATCGGTCGTGTTTAATGGAAGAATAACCTTATTTTTTACAAAAAAAAGTTCAAAACTTACAAACAAAATTATTTTAATGATAGTTTTTCCATCATGCATTGAAGATTAAAAAATTCCTGAATTTAATGAAGAAGAATGAGAAATCCCAATGAAAAATTATAAACATTCAGAGAAAACCTTCAAGATCGTGTCATATTGTGCGACCGGACCTGCCGTAGGTTCTTGATTAGGATATCTCTTGATAGAATATAAAAAATTCAGCTGCCCCAAACTGCTGCCCGCCCATGTGGCACGTGTTTTTTTGATAAAATAAACACACATATTTTGTTAGAAAAAGTAGATATACGTTATAAACGCGAAATATCGACAAATGTTTCTTAAATGAGTAATAGGGCATTGAAAAATTTATACAGTAGTAGTGTATTGATAGTATGAGCCCAGAGCCCTAGATAGCCCTTATCAGGCCCAAATGATATTTTTCTCTAGTAAATACTTATTTTTCATTTGGGCCAGATTGTGTATACATAGGTCCCAATACCCATAGTATGAACACAATACTACACTGAAAACGTTGTATCATATATCGTTGAACAAAAATCAATATGGTGGCAAATATTGAATACTAGAATAAAAAATGAAACTGAAACTAATAGCTTCTTTTGAATTTTCAGCAATTGCAGGCAATGATAGTTCTGAAACAACAGGCTTATCAAGAAGGGAGATTTTTCTTCTTGAAAAGACGATTCAAAGGAAAGTTTTGGTACAGTCAAAGAAAAAATAAGAATCACTTGTCCACGAAATTTCAAAAGGATTTCACATTATCAGATAACATTGAGCATACTTTAAGTACATTGTTGTATGATTTGAAAAAAATGGCAGCAAGCAAGGAGAACTGAAACAAGATTCTTTGAAAATTGTGCAGCATGGTGAAGTGCGCTGGTTTCATTTGAAGACATCAATAAAGTTTCTGCAGATCCTGGACCGATCGTCAATAATAGGTTGGCCTTCTCCAATATTTAAAGCATCTAGTGATCGATCAAAACGAAGGCAGACTGAAAAGCTACGGATGCAATCAACTGCAGAAGAATTGTGAAGGACGTCACCTTTGGAACCCCATCCTGAGATAGAAGGTATGCACAAAGTTTGGATTCTATTTAAGAAGAAACTCTGTTTGGTGATGCTGCTTTACCACTTACATTAAAAAAAAATTGTCAAAATCTCAGTATCAGGGACTTCGTAATTCAAGCAGAGACAATAATTGTAAATTGTATCCAACGTACAGATTAGCGTACCAAGCAAAGCTTCAATGTTATCAACCTAAAACAGAGATCACCATATCGGAATTTTTTGCTGAAGTCAAGTTGCAGGCCTTGTTAAATCACACAGCAGGAAGAAAATTGTTACCTCAAATGGATGTCACTAAGAGTTTGTCTCCGGAAGAAGTTGGTAAATTAAATTAAATTTGTAAGTGGGTTTGTGGTGGTACTTCTGGACAAAGTACGTATAAACAAAAGTGTACTGGTGATAATGAAAGCAAATCCGATAGGAATATGTTCTTCACTTCACTCGTGCCGTTACAGTTGGTATCCGATGACGAGGTAACAAACAAAATAATTATTTAATGGAAAAATCCAAGAACATCATCGCCTAGATTTTGCAAACCTATAAGAATTCAATTCTTGCATGAAAATACTGCGGCCACCATTTAAGAAGTAGATGATAATAAACAACAAGAAAGTGATCTTGTCCCTTTTGAAATAGTATTAGACGGAAAAGCTATAATTGTTTATTTTCAATTCGCTTCAACGATGATAGATACAGACAAAACGACAGATAGACATGTTCGTGAAAACTACTTTTTCTGACTCAAGGGGTCTTAAAACGTCGAGACTTTACGAAAATTGGATACGTCCAAAATCACATGAAGCCAAGACATTCCATCTAAATGATGAGAATGTAAAAAGGGGTGCTCAAATAGTTCGCATGATTTGAAGTCGAGTGATCTAATAATAGTCCAAGAGCTGGTGAAATTTTTTCCGGCTGATTTTTAAATGGCTGAAAAAATTATATAATATAGCCTCGGATGGGTACAATATGAAATCGAGTGACTACCAGCTCGAATCCGTTGCGCTTGTTAATAAAAAAATTGTTTATAGCGTTTTTTGAAGTAAAGAACCGACCAATCTCGTTATGCATGAAAATTTGTTAACATATAGTAAAAACATTGCTAAAAACGATTTCGAGTGACTGCCACTCGAAATCCGTTGTTAAGTTGTGACTGCCAATCAAAAATCGCGAAAAATCTTGTTGAAAATTCGGCTGATTTTAAAATGCACGAACAAAACAAAAAAAAATTAATTGAAGGCATAAGAAAAATATTCCCGAGTGACTGCCATGTCAAAGCCGTTGTTTTCTACTGACTGCCAGCCCCCAAAGTCCGCGCCGCATAGTCCGGACCGTGCTGCATCACTCTGTTCGCGCTGTATTTTTCAAAAAGGTCAAGGTCATTCTTGAAGTAAGTTTCAACAAGGAATCCAATGGTGACCTTGAATTGGACCTTGAGTTTGATCTTCAAGGTCATTTCAAGGTCAACTTTGTTTTTTTAAGTGTGAACCCCTATTTTTGACAACGGCAATCGAAAGAGCGGGAACTTTTACGTTGAAAAATGTACTTGGGTCATGAGTAAAGGGTGACCTTGAACTCCAGCTGAAGGTTATTAGGCTTGAACCAGGTATGGGGGGGGGGTCCAATCTGTACTGCTGCGGCTCAGGTTTTCACGAAAAATGTCGAGATCATTCTTGGAGTAACTTTCAGCGAGGAATCCAGTGTTGACCTTTAATTTGACCTTGAGCTTAACCTCCAAGATTATTTTAAGGCCAACTTTGTTTTTTTAATTGAGAACCCCTACGTTTGACAACGGCAATCGAAAGAGCGGGAAATTTTACGTTCAAAAATGTATTAAGGTCATGAGTCAAGGGTGACCTTGAACTCCAGCTGAAGGTTATTAGGCGCAGTTATCAGGCTTAGGTGTTTATGAAATTCGTCGAGGTGATTATTGGAGTAACATTTAACGAGGAATCCAGTAGTGACTTTAAAATTGACCTTGAGTTTGAGGTGATGCTCAAGGTCGTCCTTGACCTAAAACCTGAGTACATGTTTGGACGCAAAATTTCCCGCTCTTTCGATTGCCGTTGTCAAAAATAGGGGTTCCCACTTAAAAATAACAAAGTTGACCTTGAAATGACCTTGAAGATCAAACTCAAGGTCAAATTCAAGGTCACCGCTGGATTCCTCGTTGAAAGTTACTTCAAGAATGACCTTGACCTTTTTAAAAAATATAGCGCGAACAGAGCGATGCAGCACGGTCTGGACGATGCGGCGCTGACTTTGGGGGCTGGCAGTCAATAGAAAACAACGGCTTTGACATGGCAGTCACTCGGGAATATTTTTCTTATGCCTTCAATTAATTTTTTTTTGTTTTGTTTGTGCATTTTAAAATCAGCCGAATGGTCAACAAGATTTTTCGCGATTTTTGATTGGCAGTCACGACTTAACAACGGATTTCGAGTGGCAGTCACTCGAAATCGTTTTTAGCAATGGTTTTACTATATGTTAACAAATTTTCATGCATAATGAGATTGGTCGGTTCTTTATTTCAAAAAACGCTATAAACAATTTTTTTATTAACAAACGCAGCGGATTCGAGCTGGCAGTCACTCGATTTCATATTGTACCCATCCGAGGCTATATTATATAATTTTTTCAGCCATTTAAAAATCTGCCGGAAAAAATTTCACCAGCTCTTGGACTATAACGAAATCTATAATTGAAGAACCTTTTTCTTTTAGGAATGTACATTGAGCTGGGCAGTCGCTTCCAATTCTCCCATTCAGGACAAAAACACCATTTTTTCAAAGCTTTCTACCATTTGCTTTCCCCTTTTGTCTACATCAGCGACCCTGATTGTTCTTACGTCATACAAATTTAAATTGTTACAAAGAGTTTCCTCCTCTAATTCATTCATTTCTCCAATTTCACCGTTAAAATCCCCTCCCACAATTACCCACAATTATATTTAAAATTAGAATTAGAGCTAGAGTATATTGATCCAATAACTATATTAAAACTATTAGCTTCGAGTTTACCAAAAAAGTAATCCTCTGCTCACCATATCGTTTCCATTTTGTATCTGTTTGCGTTGTTGATGATGAGTAGATCCCCCTTTGCTCTTCTTTTCGAGGATTCTCTGGTAGCCGTTTCCTTTAAAAAAGGTTTGATCGAATTTCTTTCTGAGCATGTTTGATTTTTTTATTAAAATCTTTGCTGGAAGAACCTGATTTTGGAGGGCGACCTTTTGTCATTTTCCTACTAGCAGTAGAGCTTAAAGAGGATGTTGAGATTCCCCCATCAGATTGATAAACATCCTCACTCTTCTCTGCCACAATTTTCGCGGCTAAGGATACATCGAAATACTGACTATCCATATACATCGAAATACAGACTAGCCAGGAATAGTCGGGTTCCTTCAATCATTGAGAATTCCCAAGACTATCCAGCTTTTGTTGATAATCTCGAAGCTTCTTACGTATTTCTCTTTGTTCATGACTAAAGTTATTTGCGAAAGATACCTTCAAAGAGCGCAGATTTTTAGCCTTCTTAAATATTTTATCTTTGAATCTCAAGTTCGTAAAAGTAACTAGAACAGGTCTTATTCCCTCTTTTCTTCCAATTCTAATAACCTTTTCGAAACAATCAATAGGAATAATAACTTTAGCTTCCTTGAAAATCTTGTTGACCGTGTCAAAAAGATTCTCGTTACTCAATCATCCTTCACATTGTAGAGAAAAATATTCCTAGATCTTTCTTTTATATCTAAAAATTCTAGCTTTTCTTCAAGAAAATTAGTTTTTTCTCCGAATGTTTTCTTCTTCTTTTCCACAAGACGATATTAGCTTTTGTAGATTTTTAGTTCTTCCAAAATCTTTTCATCCGAGCTCTTCAATACTTTATTATCTTCAGTTATTCTATGAACACTCGCTCCTGTGGATTTTACATTCTCTTAAACTGATATTAAAAAAAATGTTAGCTAGTCGTTGGTCGTCATGACTACCTGATTAACTCTCACTTTATACTAAAAAACACAAAATACGAATAAGCTACGTAAGCTCTCTGAAAGAAGTGACAGGGAGCGACTGCGATACGCGTCCGAGCAGCTCGGAGGCTAGAACTGTAATCAGAAACCCATTTACTAATAGTAATAATAATAATCAAAATATATAATAAAATATACGCACAACATGGGCCAATAGGTTGAGAGGAAAGACAATAATAAAAATATTAAAACCTTCCGAGCTTTTTGGACCAATCTTTTTTTTAAAGAAGGAAAGAAAAAAATAGCTAAAGAAAGACGTATTTTCGTCAACATAACAATTTATTACTTTTTAAACATGTTTAAAAAAATATGTCGAATCTAATTTTTTCTAATGAATCCGTCAGTAGATGAATCAGTAGCAATAAATGATTTATAGCTAGCATTTAGTCGCTAATTGAAATTAGTAAAAAAACTGATTTAAAAGAAAGAACTTATTTGAGATCGAAAATTTTTAGAAAATATAATCCATATCTGAACTAATATTGCAATCTATTACTTGTTTTTGTCCTAAAACGTATAAAAATATACAGAAATTTTCACTCCGTAAAAAAATGACGCTTTTATTGCCCTCAAATATTCACCTTTTAGAATATTTACATGTAAAAAGCGTACAAAAATGAATTTGAGAAACTTAAAACCATTAAACACCGAATTATTATTTTTTATTCTGTCGAAGTTTTTGCTTCTAAGGCTCGATTTTCTTCAGAAAGTAAAGTGACTTTCTCTTCGTACTTTCCACGAAGATCCTGAAATAATCGCAATTGGGTTTCATATTCTTTCTTCAAATCTGCATTTAATCTTGCAGCTGAGTCCATTTTATTCAGCATCAGATTGTGTTTCTCGCGTTCTGCCATGATTCGAACTTCCATCGAATCTACGTTATCCTAAAAAAAAATGAATTGGTTATATAATTAAGTCATTCTTTTTCCATTAAGGAAGATATTCAATCACGAATCAAATGATGAAAAATAAATTTGAAGCGTGATTTAAATTTTTTACTCAATATTATATTTCCTTGAGAGTTATTTTGAGTTTAAAGAATTGTGTAATAAAGTTTTAAAATGAAAAAGACATTTGAAAAAATATATGGCACGATATTGTATGATTCATAAAATTTTAAAATATTTTTGTATTAGCAAGTTTTGACAAAGTTTGAGATATCTTCAAAAGTAATTACATTCTTCTTGAATAATAACAAACGTGTAAAATCATTATATCTTTAAACTATTTTAAGTTTTATGATAGATGAGTAACAGATGAATCCAATGTTTATGGTTTGTAGATAATAAATTACCTCAATGAAAAATCAAGAAAATTGCCTGTTTTTCATAATACGAATTATATTTAATTATCTTAGGAGCCGTTCAAAATCTCTTCTGTTTTATAAAAACTTTCCTCTTTACCCAAACTTTCCCTTTACTGATTTTTCCACCTAGAAAAATCAACTATTTTTTGTTTAAAGTTATAATTTAAGTTTAAATTGAAAAGTCTATTATTATACTTTTGGTTAACACTTTTGGTTAATACTTTTACTTAAAAATTTCACTATTTGATCGAAGATTGAACCATTTTATTAAAAATTCGTTTTTTCAGTTGAAAATTAATTTTTTTAACTGAAAATTTAACTAATCCATTTTTGGCTGAAAATTGATTATTTTTAGTTGAAAATTCAATTATTAAATTTTTCATTCAGGATTTAAATGTTTTGCTTGAAACTTCAACTACTTGCTTCAAAGTTGAGCTACTTTGTTAACAAGTTATTTCATCGAAAATTCTTTTTTTTTTGTTGTTGAAAATTTATTTACCAACTGGAAATTTAAATATTTCATTTTTGGTTGAAAATTGATTTTACTTTAGATGAAAATTCAACTATTAAATTTTCCGTTGATAATTCATCTTTTTTGGTTGAAAATTCGAAAACGCTACTACGGGGTTGAAAGTTTAACTACTTTGTTAAAAATTTATTTTATTGGTTGAAGATTTAATTATTTTGTTGAAGATGTTTTCTTTTTGTTAAAAATTAATTTTTTAACTGAAAATTTAACTATTCCATTTTTTGTTGAAAATTGACCGTTTTTAGTTGAAAAATCATGTTGTTGGTTGCAATTCGTCTTTTTTGGTAAAAAAATTTATTTTCTTGATTGAAAATTTAACTACTTGGTTGGAAGTTAAACTACTTTGTTAAAAACGAATTTTGTTAGTTGAAGATTCATCTCCTCAGTTTAATTCGACCAGTTTTTATGAAAAATGAAATTTTCTGTTGAAAATTTATATTTTTTTGATAAAAATTCATCTGTTTTATAGAACATTCGTATTTTCGGCTTAAAAATTCAACTATTCAGTTAACATATTTTTTGGGTTAAAAATTCTATTATTTTGGTAGAGAATTCAAATATTCAGTTGAAAATTAACTTTTTGATTGAATATTCATACTTTTGGTGCGAAAATTCAACTGCTTTTTTCAGAAAATTCGCCTTTTTGGATTTGAAATTGAACAATTTGGTTGAAAATTTTCTTCTTCATTGACTGAAAGATCTCTCTTGGCTGAAAATTTAACTCTTTTTTCGAAAATTAGTATTTTTAATTGAAATATTAACTGCGACATTTTTCTTCAAGAATCCATCTTTTGTGGCTAATTTCATCTGTTTTTGAATTAAAATTGAACATTTTTTCACGTTGAAATATCAACTATAACATTTGTTGTTGATAATTAATCTTTTTTGATTAAAAATTCAACTACTTGGTTGAAAGTTTTACTTCTTTGTTGAAAATTCATTCTTTTTTGTTGAAAGTTCATCATTTTATTTACAAATTGAACTATTTTTCTTGAAAATGTAATTATTTCATTAAAAATTCAACTATGTTGTTAAAAAGTCATTCTTTTGTTCGAAAAATTACCTATTTGTTGATTCGTCTTTTTGGATACAAAATTTGTCTTTTTGGATTGAAAAACAGTATAATAAAAAATTCATTTATTTTACTTTAAAATTCAACTATGTATTTGGTTGAAAATGCAACTATGTTTGGTGGAAGTTTAATCTTTTTTGTTTGAAAATTCGACCATTTGGTTAAAACTTCATCTTTGTACGTTGAAAATTCATATATTTGGTTGAAAATTGTAATATTTGTTTAAAAATTAATATTTTTGGGTCGCAAGTTCAACTTTGCCTAACCAGCTTCGGTGAAAATTAAATTTTCATCCAAAAAACTTCGTCTTTTTAGCTTAAATATTCAAATATTGGTTGCTTACAAGTTTAACTATGTGTGCCCAACTCTTCGAAAGATTCAAATAGGAAGATTTTTTGAAAAATGTTAGAAAGAATATTATATTCTTCGTCGACTGAGTCATATTTATTTTTGTTGATGAATAAGGACTAGGAGAGTATGTTTGAAAGACCGACCTATTTTCCGCTAAACCCGGCTTTTCTCGAAAACAGTTACAAAAGTTACTTTTGCGTGGACGAATAATTCCCATTGCATTTTAGAGCAAAATGTCGAAGAGGAAAAAGGAAGATGAAAAAATTATGAGAAAATTTTGTGGAAAAAGTAATCCGCTATCTTCCATAGGTTTCGAGTTAGGATATATTGAAAAAACCCCACTTTTTTGGATTTTCAGCAAAAAATCACTGAGTTTCAAAAAACGCTGTGTAACTTTGCATCTAATTACTACACGGAAAAGTGTTCCACAGGTGAGTGAAAGTAGACTCAATTTCCTGTGATTTCAAAAAAAGAACAATATCCTACCTATGATTGGTCATGAGTTACGACCCCTCAAATTTGGCCATTTTTGCCTGTTTTTACGGGCAAAAAAGTGGAGTTTAGTTTTTTCAAAGTAGATCGAGTCAGGTTCAGTTTACATTGATGATTCCAGCGGATGAAATGGAGTCTATAAAATTCTGCGTAAATCTAAAAATAAGAAAATCTTTTAGACCTATTGTTTTGGGAAGTGCAAGGTTTTAAATATTTCATTTTTTTTCATTTTTGACTAGAAACGAAAATGTTGTGTTTTTTGAAATACCTTGTTTCCTGTGGATCCTTCGTCAGCGTTTATAAGGAAAAAATGAAAGTGGAGTCAATTCAGCGTAATTACAAAATAATATATGTCCTAACCCTAATAGGTCACGAGATATGACCTTGGAAAGTGCACTCTTCCTGAATAGAGGCAACTGAGCGTACCGCAAAGTAGAAATACGCTCATATTTCGAAGTTTTTGTCCAAAATAAGTTTATCAATTTTATTTATCATGTATAAAACGTCTCATGCCATTGATAAATAAATAATTGTTCATAACATAAGCTTGCTATCAATACTTTTGATTACGTTTTGGCCCTTTTTCAATACTTTAGTGGCAAAAAAGTAATTATAATTGAGTGAGAATGTACGATATGTTTTTTATCAATGAACAAATATTTTTTATCAATTATTGTTCATAATATTGTTATAAAACATGATTGAAAAACTATTTGTTCATTGATAAAAAATATATGTCACATTTTTAATCAAATTAAATTACTTTTCTGTTAGAAAAGTACTGAAAAATTACTCAAAAGTGGCTGTGGAAAATTTTGTTATTAACAATTATAAATGAAAAATATTTGTTTATCGATAAGAAAACACCACACATTTTCAATCAAATAGAATCACTTATTTGCCACGAAAGTACTAAAAAAGGGCCAAAAAGTAATCACAAGTGGTGATAGCAAGCTTTTGTTATGAACAATTATTTATCAATGGAGAAATACATTTTAAACATGATAAATGAAATGCATAGACTCATTTGCGACAGAAACTTCGAAATATGAGCGTAGTTCTAATTTGCGATACGCTCAGGTGGAGTGCACTTTCCAAGGTCGTATATCGTGACCTATTAGGGCTAGGACAGTTTTTTTTTTTTTAATTACGTTAAACTGACTTCACTTTCATTCTTTTCGTATAAAATTTGTCGTAGGATCCACAGAAAACGAGGTATTTAAAAAAACACAACTTTTTCGTTTTTAGTCAACAATGCAAAAAAAAAATTAAATTTCTGAAACCTTGCAGTTCCCAAAATAATAGGTCTAAAAGACTTTCTTATTTTTAGATTTACGCAGAATTTTAGAAACTCTATTTCGTCCTGTGGCATTATCATTGCAAACTAAACTTGACTCGATTTATTTTTAAAAAAACTGAACTCCACTTTTTGCCCGTGAAAACAGGCAAAAACGGCCAGTTTTGAGGGGTATGACCTATTATAGGTAGGACATTGTTTTTTTTTTTTAAACACAGCAAATTTAGTCTAATTTCACTCACCTGCAGAACACTTTTCCATGTAGTGATTAGGTGCAAAGGTACTCAGTGTTTTTTGAAACTTAGTGATTTTTCCCTGAAAATCCAAAAAAGTGGGGTTTTTTTAATATATCCTAACTTGGAACCTATGTAAGATAGCGGATTATTTTTCCCACAAAATTTTCTCATAATTTTGTCCTCTTTCTTTTTTCTGTTGGAAATTTTGCTCTAAACTGCAATGGGAATTATCCGTCCACGCAAAAGTAAATTTTGGAACTGTTTTCGAAAAAAAAACCGGTTGGGCAATTGATCTGTTCTAGCATTTTTGATATATTAAAAGGGACCCCTTAACGAAACTTTCACATTAAAAACATTCCATGTGGGAATTTTTCGGGAACCAAACTACCAGATGACTGGACTAATTTATCGAGAATACCTCAAATAGGGGTCAAATGATGAGTACTTAAATAAGCTTTCTAACAGGTTTTGAAAAATCATCTCAACTTAAGTTTTTGAAGAGTCGGTCACTTTTTAAGACAAGCTATTTTTAATCAGATTTTCCTAAGTGGACGCACAATTGTGATCGGTAGCGTAGGGTAAGGAGGGGCAGCGCCAGCCGGTGGGGCAAAGGCGACTTTGCTTATAACATCGCTATTATTCAACAATATTAATATTACTTTGCATTAAATAAATCTATTATATCATAGAGATAGTGTTACGTACTAAAATCTTGAAAATTGACTACGTAAAAGAAAAATGATGCAGAAAACAGTTTTGACAACGGAAGAATGGAAGATTCGCTAGCAGAAATATAAAGTTTTCAACATTAATGGCAATACTTACAGTATAAAAATTTTATATTTTGATAGATTACACAATATCATATTATTTTATTATAATAGTTGAACTTAATTCAAGTCCCAAATATTTTAAATATCGTGAATAAATGAAGCCTCACCAGTGGGGCAAGCATGACGGAAATAATAGCTAACACGTCCTTAGGTTATAAACGTATCATACGTTTTTTCGATAAGTGATCGGTAATGTAGAACAGCCACTTATCTTCTGGGCTACATGCAAGAAACTATTAAATATTATTTTTAATCCAGGCGGTAGAGCGGGTGTTTTGTATTGGTATGGTAGAAACCTTTGCGCGTAGTCCGTCTCTAGTGCAATGTCAACGCATAAGAGGTCACAGCTATCACTATTTTTATTAAAAATAACTTATTCATCTTGCTGGAAATGTTTCAAGGTAATTTTTCCAGTATATAAAATACCACAAAAGCTAACCATCATGTTTTGCCATCTTCAGATGTTTTGATTTTCATAAAAAGCTGCGGTTGGCTTTGCCCTCGGGTGTGGGGCAAAGCCGACAAAATACAGCTTGTTGAAAATAATTGAATTATTAAATCATTGTTTCATTAATGTAAGTAATACTTACAGAAATATGATATACAATAATGTAGGACTCGAAATGAAAAAAAGTGGATCAGTTCCACATCTTATTAACTTTAAAAAAATCATTGACTGTTAACTGGTTGGCACTGACCCTCCTTACCCTATGTATGTTCGATGTTTCATTTTAGACGTTTATCAGATGTTCGCGTTTGTAACGTTACATTACCTGCAAATGTTTGACTTCCATATTTCGAATATTCAGAAGATCCTTCGTGATAGCCAC
This sequence comes from Andricus quercusramuli, assembly GCA_932178445.1. Taxonomy (NCBI): domain Eukaryota; kingdom Metazoa; phylum Arthropoda; class Insecta; order Hymenoptera; family Cynipidae; genus Andricus; species Andricus quercusramuli. The sequence goes on from CAKNXH010060254.1 coordinate 45,099, forward strand.
GACTTCCTTCAAGGAGGAAACTTGACTCGTGAGAGCATTGATCTGATTTTCTTGATTGGCCACAATACGTCCGCGATCGTCCAATTTCAGTTGTGACTGTATCAACAAATTTTTTAAATCTTCCAATTCTCTACGAATTGCCATTTCATCTCCTTTTCCAGTTGTAACTGCATTGTATGATGCCTGAAGAGCAGCTAATTTATTTTCAGTCTCAACCATTTTTTTCTGATAATTATCTCGTTCGTGTGTCCTTTTCTGTTTAAAGAAGGAGAATTTCAATATTAGTAACTTTTTGTTTTAACTAAACGATAATTTTCATACAATATTATCATCAGAATATGGTGTTGCTCTTCTTCAAAATATTAAATAATTACTTTAGTATTTAATATTAGAAAAATTAAAATTTTTATCTCAAAGCCCGGTTCTCAAGTTTTCTTCTGCTAATTAGGGGCCGTACTTAAATTGCTTAATAGATTATAGGCTTATAGGCCCTCCCTGAGACCCCCCTTCCTATTGTCACAAAATTTAACAAAATAATTCTACCCCCGCCCCCCCTCTTTCTGTACGTAATATTTGGTTTCCAAAAATGTTTTGTTAGTTATTGCTAGTAGAATTAGGCAGGGTGTCCGAGAACTTTATTTTCAAAATTCCCTTATTTTTCCTTGTCTAATTTTTCATTTTCCTTCATCATTAACATTCAAATACCAGCATTTTAATCCTGAAATACTTTCAACATAGAATGTTTCATTAACGAAATAAATCAGTATTTCAGATATAAATTTAAAAATTTCAAATTTATTAATTTATGTCAAACAAAAAATGTCTTTTCTGCTATAAAAGATGACTTTTTAACAAAATACTTGAATTTTCAACAAAAAAATTAAAATTTTTACATAACAGTTGAATTTTCATCCTAAAAATATAAATTCTCAACAAAAAGTGTCATAGTTCATATTTCAATCAAAAAACTTGAAATTTAGACACAAAAAAAGTTTTTAAAGCCAAAAAGACAAATTTTCAACAAATATAGATTTTTTAATAGAGAATGAATTTATAAGCAAAAAATATGACTTCAGCAAAAAATTATTTTCCTGGACGAAACTGATGCATTCTTACCCAACAAAAATGAAATCTTAAACCAAGGAAATTATTTTTTTTTACCGAAAAAGGAGAATCTTGACCTAAAAAAGATCAATCTTAAAAAAATGGAAAAGTTACATTTTCAGTTGAAAAATTAATTTTAAACCCAAAAAACAGACATTTCCACTAAACAGTTAAATTGTTAACCAAAGGCTTCATTCAAAAAAATAAATTTTTAACAATTTAATTTAACTTCTATCCAAGTAGTTGAATTTTCAATTCAGAAAGATTAATTTTCAACAAAATAGTTGAAGTTTCGACCAAAGAGATAAATTTTTAACTAAAAATATAACTCTTAAAAAAATGATTTCTGAACAAAGTGATTCAACCAAATCTTTCAAATAAAATAGTTGAATACTCAAGCAAAGAAGAATAATTTTTAACCAAAAGGTTGCATTTTCATTAAAAAAAAGAAAATTTTATCAAAGCGGATGAATTTATAAATCAAGAAGATAAATTCAAAAAAATAGTTGAATTTTCTGTTAAAAAAGATTTTAGTCGACTTATCACGATCAAAATATGAATTTTTAAAGAAGGAATAAGTTTATACGAAAAAAATTGAATTTCCAGTCCAGAAAGACGAATTTTTACCCAAAAAGGATGAATTTCTAACAAAATTATTGGATTCTCTACCCAATAGTTGTATTTTTATCCGAAAAAGATGACATTTCTCTTAAAACAGATGAATTTTTATTTAAAAAGAAAATTTCTTTTTAATAGTTGAGTTTTCATTAAGGAAAGATTTCAGTTGACTTTTTAAGATCAAAATATGAATTTTCCAACAAAAAATAAGTTTCTACGAACAAAATTGAATTTTTCATCAAAAAAGACGAATTTTTTCAACTTAAAGGGATGAATTCTCAACGAAATAGTTGAATTTTTTAAAAAAAAGTTGAATTTTTATCCAAGATCATTTTTTAACACCAAGATATGAATTTTAAACAAAAAGTGAATATTCTACAAAATTGTTCAATTTTCTGCAGAGCGGGTAGAATTTTTTACCAAAAGTATGACTTTTAAAGAAAATAGTTTTATTTTCAAAAGAACAGTTACATTTTTATCCAAACAAGATGAAATTTATCTTAAAACTAATGAATTTTTAATTAAAAAAAAATGTTTTCAAACAAATAGTTGAATTTTCATCCAGAAAAGATTTTAGTTCTCTTTTCAACACCGAAATATTAAATCTAACCAAAAAGTAAATTTACTACAAAATAGTTTAATTTTCAACAAAGCAGCAGAATTTTCAATCAAAAAGTATGACTTTCCAACGAAATTGTTGAATTTTAAACCAAACAGTTGCATTTTTATTCAGGAAGGATGAAATATTTCTTTTAAAATAGATGAAATAAAAAAAAACTTTAAAAAATAGTTAAATTTTCATCCAAAGAAGATTCCAGTTCACATTCCAACACCAAAATAAGAATTGTAAACTATAAGTTAATTTTCTGCTAAATAGTCGAATTTTTAACCAAAAATTATGACTTTTTAACAAGATTGTTAACTTTTCAACCAAACAGTTCCTGTAGCTTTCAGAGAGTGTGGGTGGACAAAACGCCAATAACATAACGTCCAATAAGGATATTGAGTTAGTGTTTTTCCTTATAATAAATATATTTAATTTTATTAAAATAAGAATTATAACATTATAATAGAGTTAAACCATCTAAAGCCATGTATTTCATTATTTTCTCGTTAAACAAATAATAAGATAATTGATTTGAATAATTTTAAAAATTCTGGTATTTTTGTTTATAAATGTTGCGGACTTCAGTTAAATGATTGAAAAACAGTTAAAATAACAGATAAACGTACTTGGATTTCTAGCTCTAATTTTTCCACAGGTCCCGATTCGTTTTTTGTTGCTGGTGCCTTTGTTACTTCACTATCACCCTGTAAAAAAAATAGATTTTAGGAGTCGTCATATTTATATTTATTATTTATTTTTAAATACAGCTTAAAAATGTACAGATATAAACGTTAGAAACTTGCAATTCAATTCAAAATTATCATCGTTTAAAAATTGAAATGTATTTTAAAAAATTTTAATCCAGCAGCCATTATTTGAAAACCTTCAGTTTAAAATTGTTCAATTTTTATTGATTCACACATCTGATCATTCTTGGAAACTAGTTTAAAATTGGACAATCTGAAGCTCTGCAAATTTATATGTTAATAATAATTGAACTTTTTCCATATTTTTACTCCCCTTTGAAAAACAAAAATATTCATTTTCAACCGAGAAAGATGAGTCTTCTACCATAAAAGTTGAATTTTATACCAAAACACGAGTCTTCAAACAGTTGAATTAAAACAAACAAATTTTTAACAAACTACTTCAATCTTCAACCAAAAGGATGAATTTTCAAACAAAAAAGATGAATTTTGAATTAAATGGTTAAATTTTCAATTAAAAAAGATATTTTTGAACCAAAAATGGAATCCTCGAATTTTTTGATTAAAAAATTATTTTACAAAAATGAAATAACCAACTTTTATGCAGCTGAATTGAACAAAAAAGACTAATTTTTAACCAAATAGTTAACTCATCATCAATAAGACACATTTTCAACCAAATACATGAATTTTCTACCAAAAAATTGATTTTTGAACGTATAAAGGGTCAATTTTTAACCAAAAATAGAATAGTTTAATCTTCAGAAAAAAAATTAATTTAGAACAAAATAAAAAAGTTTTCAACAAAAAAGTTGAATTTTTAATACGGGGTACTACATTTGTTAAGAATTCATCGTTTAAAATTGAAAATTCAACTTCTTGGTGGAAAATTCAACTATTTGGTCAAAAAATCTACTTTTTTGTGGAAAGTTTGTCTTTTTGGCTTAAAAATTCAACAAGTGGGTAGAAAATTCAACTATTTGGTGCAGAATTCTACTGTTTTGTAAAAAATTTGCTTTTCTAAATTGAAAAATATTGTTTTTCAATGAAAATTTATTTATTCTATTATTGGTTAAAAGCTGATCTTTTTCAGACTAGAAATTTAACTATTTAATAGAAAATTTGTCTTTATTGGAAGAAAATTAAGATTCCCGGTTGAAAATTGAACTATTTGGTTAAAAATTGCAGCATTTTGTCGAAAATTCGTCTTTTTGGTAGAAAATCAAATTTTTCGGTAAAAAATGCAACTTTTTACTTGAAAATTATTCTGTTTTAGTTGCGGATTCAACTATTTTGATAAAAAAAAATAATATTCCCGGCTGAAAATTGAACTATTTGGTTAAAAATTGCAGCATTTTCTCGAAAATTCGTCTTTTTTGTAGAAAATCAAATTTTTTGATATTAAATGCAACTTTTTACTGGAAAATTATTATGTTTTTTTTTAAGATTCAACAATTTTGCTGAAAACAAATAATATTCCCGGCTGAAAATTGAAATATTTGGTTAAAAATTGCAGCATTTTCTCGAAAATTCGTCTTTTTGGTAGAGAGTCAAATTTTTTGATAATAAATGCAACTCTTTACTGGAAAATGATTCTGTTTCTGTTGCGGATTCAACTATTTTGCTGAAAAAAATAATATTCGCGGCTGAAAATTGAACTATTTGGTTAAAAATTGCAGCATTTTCTCGAAAATTCGTCTTTTTGGTCAAAATCGAATTTTTTGGTAAAAAATTCAACTTTTCACTTGAAAATTAATCTGTTTCTGTCGAAAATTCAACTATTTTCCTGAAAATTCATCTCTTCTGGTTGAATTATATTGTATTTTATTCAAAGTTAAAATATTTTTTTGTTAGAGTGTCAACTATTATATTTTTATTGAAAATTCATCTTTTTAGGCTTACAGTTCAACTTCTTCGTTGAACGTTGAACTATTTTCTTAGAAATTAATTGTTGAAGTTCTCCTTTTTGGGGGTGAAAATTCATTTTTTAATTGAAAATTTAACTATTTCGTTGAAAATGAACTTTTTGGTTGAAATTTTATATTTTTGGTTTGAAAATTCAACTACTTTTTACAGAAAATTTGTATTTTTACCTTATAGATTCAAAAATTAGGTAGGAAATTCAACTATGTGCCACAAAATTTAACTGTTTTGTAGAAGATTCGTTTTTTTCCACTTAAAATGAACTTTTTCAAGCGTAAATTTAACTATTCGATTTTTGCTTGGAAATTGATTTTTTAATTCAGAAATTCAACTATTTGGTTAAAACTTTCTGTAGTTTGTTAAAAACTCGTCTTTTTTGGTATAAAATTACCTTCTTGGTTGAAAATTTAACTTTTTGCTTAAAAATATATGTGTTTTGTTTCAAATTTATTTTTTGGGTGAAAACCTAATTTTTTAAACCTAAAATATAACTGTTTGCTTGGAAGTAAACTTTTTCGTTGAAACTTCATATTTTCAGGTTGAAAATTAAACTATTATCTACAGAAAAATCGTCTTTTCGTCTTGAAAATTCAATAGTTTTGTAGAAAATTCAACTATTTTGTAGTTCATCCGTTTTTTTCATATAAAATTTTTTTTTTCCAATGGAAATTGAACTGTTCCATTTCTGGTTGAAAATTGATAATTTAGTTTGAAAAATCAACTATTTGGTTGAAAATTTATGAAATTTGTTGAAAATTCGTATTTTTGGTAGAAAATGAATCTTCTTGTTTGAAAATTCAACTATATGGTTAAAAATTTATGTATTTTGTGAGAATTCATCTTTTTGAGCAGGAAATCATTATTCTTGACTAAAAAATTAGCTTATTTTTCGTTGAAAATGTAATTAGTTGATTGAAAATTTTTAAGGCAACGTAATTTATGGACAGTCCATAATTGGCCCGACTAATAATTTTTTTAAATTGGCTGATTTGATAAAATATTATTAAATACGAAAATACATCTTATAATTTAACTTTCTTATTTATACTATTTAATTTTATTATATTAAGTGAAAAAACAATGTTACACGCACGCTATAGTGCTCGACTATTAAAAAATAAGCCATTCGTAAATATATTTTTTGAAATTTATTAAATTCAAATTTATTCAGAAAACTTTTATTATTTATTATATTTTATTTTTTTATTTATTATTTTATTTATGTATTATTATTTTTTATTATTATTTTATTTTATTATTTATGTATTTTATTTTTATTTATTTATTTTTTATTCCTATTTAATATATTTTTTGAATTCGTTAAAAAAGATCTTCAAATAGCTTATTTTTTCAGAATTTATATGTATACTATAAATGTTAATTAGAAGCTGATTAGAATAATTTTGAACGACATAAAAAATTTTAATCTATTTTTTAAAAGCGTTCCTGTTTAATTTGAAGAAGAATTTAATGAAGAATAAAAATAGTTTTTCCAAAAGATGGTACAAAAAATTAGACTTTTGTTGCATCAATTTTTAAATAATAATCTAATCCTTCAATTGATACCTCCTAAATTAATCTTTTTTTTTTCTGAAATTTTACTCACTTTTGCAAGCTGTTCATCGTTTGTCTCCTTTTCTGGCGATAGACAACTCTCCTCTTGAACTATTTTTTCGAAACACTGCCCATTTCCATTTTCCGCTGCCTTTAGGGTGACACCATTTCCAGTAGATTTTCCTGTCGCAATCGCATCTGTAGGTACAATATTCTCCACCTTACCAAAATCTCCAGCAGCTTTACAATTTTCGGCTTCTGACATTTTTATTTTTGAAAAACCTCAAAACCTCTTCTTAAATTCTTCAGTCTGACGTTTATGGACGTTTACAAAATTTGTTAGCAATCTGAATTTAGCAGAATCTTTGACGAAACTTTACACTCTTCGTTCGAATGTTTTAATTTTCCGCTGGAGGATAAAATACCACCTCAGGAATATAATTTAAACAAATTTTTGTTATGTAACAAATATAAGGCGATTTTTTAAAACTAATTACATTAATTTTTTAATTATATCACTCTTAAACACACAAATTTCACAAATAAAAGCAAAAATTGTAACTTTCCTACTCATAGAACGACGAAGTCCCGAAGAGGAGTGAGGCCTGATTTATTTTTGGATATCGTTTCCGTCACCTATTTTAGAACTTTATAGTTGCGCTTTCAATCAAGGGGGGAGTACATGTAATGAAGATTCCATAATGAAATGTAGAATAATGCTCACTCTGAACAAAGTTAATTATACATATTTATTATTAGAACTAGAATTTCTAAAAAGTAATAATTTTTTTAAAGAATACAAAAATGTGTGATTTAAATTTCCCGCTGCTGGAGTATTTCAGTTCGGAATTATCATTGGTCGAACTGAAGTCCATGACCAAAGAAGCGGTGATCTGATTGGCTTTCCATCAGCGGCGCCATACTAAGAAAAATCAAATCGATATCAAAGTAATATCTACAAAATTATGAAAAATTGTTTAGAGATTCAAACCTTCACGTAATTTGATCGTCTCATTTCAATTATTTATTTCAATTAATTTTTTGAGTTTAATTTTACACACAGGAAGTCAAAGGACAGAAAGAAAAATAAATAATTATCCGTTATTCGAATATCGTTTGACTAACTAGGTGGTTGAACTCGCAGACGGTTTCTCGCTTCCGTGATAACCTTTTAGATCGAGTAAATGTTTTTATTCGATTTAGTCCCGATTTTGTGTTAAATAATTAATAAAATCCTCTTAAATGAATACAATTTAAGAAAAGTCTCATCAACATTGTATTCCTACTCGTTTAACGGATGTGTCAGTATTTTTGTGTGTGATTTCATCATTCTAACCTCACTTTTCGTAACCGCATGATCTTTCGTGTTCTGAGGACGACGGTGCTTAATATACCTAAAAATTGTAAGTTTTTCATTCTATGATACTAGATTTTTATTATATTGATATCCTTCAGTTATTAATTCATCGATTCGTTCATTTTTTTGTGCTCCGGAGTGAGTTTTGAAGCGAATTTGTTAGTTTTTGACACTATGCAAAATTATCTGCAAAATACTGATATTTATTCAATTTGAGTAAGTTTTGGTTTTTTGAAAACTATTTTTGTTTAATAGACACTATTTCTTGATCCTGTAGTTCATTTGAATTGATTTTTGTAGAGCCTAACCTTCCGTATTTTATTTACAAAAATCGCAAGAATGTTTTGTTGAGATTCGACTGCAATACGTCGGTTTCATATTAAAAAAAAAGATAATTTTTTGTTTCTGGGTAGTAAAACTCAATATATTTATTATTTTTTATGCAGTGTCATATTTAAGTTTATGAAATTTTAAATTCTCAACTAACAAGTTTATTACGATCAATTAGTATTTTATTTATGTACCTTTAAAGTTACAATTCAACAATTATCTTAAAAATTAATTATTTTTTTATTGAAAATTCTTTTTTTTGGGGTTGAAAATTCATTTATTTTTGTTAAAATTACATCTTTCTTGGTTGAAAGTCACATCTGGTTGCAAATTTACCTGTTTTGGTTAAGGATTCCACTATTTTGTTGAAAATGCTTATTTTTTGTTTGAATTCAACTGTTTTTGGTTAAATAATAAAGTATTTTCTAGTTGAAGTGTCAACTATAACATTTTTCGTTGAGAATTCATCATTTTTGGTTGAAAATTCTACTACTTAGTTGAAAGTGGAACTATTTTGTTAAAAATTCATTTTTTCGGTTGATGATTCATCATTTTAGTTAAAATCCTGTTTTTTTTTTAAATGTAACTGTTTCATTAAAAATTATTTTTGTTTGAAAATTAATTTTTTAACTGAATATTCAACCTTTTTCATGTTTGATTTTTTATTAGTTAAACATTTATTTTTCTAACTGAAAATTAAAATATTCTATTTTTGGCTAAAAATGTATCTTTCGTAGTTGAAAATTCATGTGATTTATTGCAAATTTGTCTTTTTTGGTAGAAAATTCATCTTTTGGGTTGAAAATTCATCACTTCAGTTAAAAATTCATCTTTTTGGTTTGAAAATTAATCTCTTTTGGTTGACGGTTCAATTTTTTTTTTTTTTTAGAAATTCGTCTTTCCGGTTGAATTCAATTGTTTTTTATTTAAAATTGATTTTTTTGTTGTTGAAATGTCAACAATTATACTTTTCATTGAGAGTTAATATTTTTTTAGGTTGAAATTTTTGTTGTTAAAAATGTGTTTTTTAACTGCAAATTTAACTATTCCTATTTTGGTTAGAAAATGTATCTTGCTTAGTTGAAAATTCAACTATTTAGCTGAAAATTCATATATCGTATATTTTGTAGAAAATTGGCCTTTTTGGTAGAAGATTCAACTATTTATTTGAAAGTTGACTTTTTTGCTGAAATTTTATATTTTTGAGTTGAAAATTCTACTTTTTTGTAGAAAGTTCATCTCTTTTGCTTGAAAATTCATCTCTTTTGCTTGAAAATTCAACTATTTTGCTAGATAATTCAAGTAGTTGGTCGAAGACGGATGTTTAGGATAAAAATTCATATTCTTTATTTGTCAGTTGAACTATTTGGTGGGAAATTAATTTTTTTGTTCAAAATTCATGTTTTCAGGTTGAAAATTCAATTGTTCCGTAGAAACTTTTCTTTATCAAACATTCAGCTATTTTGGCTTAAAATTAAACTATTTTTATGAAAATTCGTCTTTTTGGGGTGTACATTCAATTATTTGGTTGAAAATCAACTTCTTTGTTAAAATTTATATATGTGGCTTGAAAATTTAACAATTTAGTACCCGAAAAATTGAAATTGATTAAGAATGTAATCAAATTATTTTTGACTTAAATTTTTTATATTTGGATGAAACTTAACATTTTGGTTAAAAATTCATATTATCGGATAATTACACATAATGTTGCAGTTTAGTTTTTTGTATTTGGTTAAAAACCAACATTTTTGTTGAAAATTCATATTTTCAGTTTGAAAATTCAATTGTTTTGTAGAAAATTCGTTTTTTTTTGTGGGAAATGCAACGATTTGGTTGACAATGAAATTTTTGTTAAGAATTCATATTTCTGGGTTGGAAATTTCACTGTTTAATATGAAATTTATCTTTTTATCTTGAAAATTTAACAATTTGTAGAAAATAAGGCTATTTAAGTTTAAAATTCTACTAGTTGGTTGAAAGTTAAGGTTTTTGTTGAAAGTTCATGTTTTTTGCTCGAAATTTTAACTATTTGGTTGAAAATTAACTTTTTTGTTGAAAATTCATATTTTTGTGTTGAAAGTTCAATTGTTTGGTAGAAAATTTGTTTTTTCGTAATAAATATTCAACTATTTTGGTTGAAAATTCAACTTTCTTGTTGAAAAGTCTTTTTTTATGGTTTGGAAATTCATCTTTTTTATGTGTCGGTGGAATTACTTTGTTAAAAATGCATATTTTTGGTCGAAGATAATTTTAGTTGAAATTTCATCTCTTCAATTGAAACTGACCTATTTTGTTAATTTTTTTCCCTTAAAAATGTATTTTTTCAATTGAAAATTCAACTATTCCATTTTTGGTTGGAAACTCATCGTTCTCAGTCAAAAATTTAACGAATTGGTTGAAAAATTAATATTCTTGGTTGAAAATTTATCTTTTTCGGTTGAAAAATCATTTTTTTTTGTTTGAAAATTCATCATTTTAGTTGAAAATTGACCTCTTTGTTCGAAAATTAAAATTTTTTGTTGAAAATAGAAAACTCTGGTTTAAAAATTCATCTATTTTGTTGAAAATTCAGTATATTAACTATGCTACATGAAATACAAAAAAATATTCCCCTTATTCTCGTGGAAAATCACCCTATTTCCCCTGTTTTGATAGCATTTTTGACTGAAAAGGAATGTAACGAAACTGTTCGTTCTTTTCTATATAAAACACAATTACCACATAAACTTAACATAATTTCTCTGCAGCTTTATTATCCTTTTGTACTATTTCATACGGAGCTTAGTATTCAACCAAATTATTTTAAATTTGTAGAAATAACAGATAAATATCCAATCAGTAGAAATTCGTTGTTAAAAATTCCTTTTATTTCTGTTGTCGACGTTTCGAAAACTAGATCGTTTTCCTCATCAGGACTTGAAGTTCCGTTTACATTTTAAAGTTCATCACACATCTTTTAATTATTTTAGAAATTCTATTCCTCATCTTATAAGCTTCATTTTTAGAAAGAATTGTTGTTCACATCTTTTAAAAACTTAATTTGATTAATATTCTTCTTAAGTTTTAAAAGATGTGAACAACAATTCTTTCTAAAAATGAAGCTTATAAGACAAGGAATAGAATTTCCAAAATAATTAAAAGATGTGTGATGAACTTTAAAATGTAAACGGAACTTCAAGTCCTGATGAGGAGAACGATCTAGGTTTCGAAACGTCGACAACGGAAATAAAGGAATTTTTAACAACGAATTTCTACTGATTGGTCTGAAGTACGTCAACTTTACCATCTACATATTAATTTCTCATAAACTTATATTACTCAGACAAACAACAGCGCTCTAACAACACTATTAATCTAAGATAAATATCCAAAAAATGCCCCTTAATCCGGATCCCTGCTTTCTTTCAAATTGTCTACTTGAACTCTAAAAAGCTGAAATTGTCACCCCAATCCTAGATTCTTCCAACTTGATCCAGAATCTAATTTTTCTATATCTTCCAGCACAGTCTGAGAATAAAAAATGGAGGAATACACCAGAGAACCCTGTCCGTGGCGGATAGTTGACGATTGTGGCGGTGCCTTCACAATGGGAGCTATTGGTGGCGCCTTATTCCACTCCTTCAAAGGCTTTCGAAATGCACCTAGTGGAATGAACAAACGCTTCATAGGTAGCATAATGGCAGTTCAGCAACGAGCCCCTGTATTAGCTGGTAATTTTGCCGTTTGGGGTGGTACCTTTTCCACAATCGACTGCACCCTGGTCCACTTCAGGCGGAAAGAAGATCCCTGGAATTCGATAATCAGTGGTTCGGCAACAGGTGCTATTTTGGCAGCGAGAAACGGTGTGGCAGCGATGACTGGCAGTGCGATTATCGGCGGTGTTTTGCTTGCACTGATCGAAGGTATAGGAATCTTTTACACACGTATGATGGCCGATCAGTTCAAGCCAACCTCTATTGTTGATGATCCAGCACAACAATTCGCAGATCCAAAGCAAGGATATCCTTCATAATTTGCAAATTGTATAATAGTTTTATCGCTGTTTAGGTTCTAATATTCAAGTACACTCGCTCGATTTGTGTAAAATATAATAAATCTTGGCTACGAAGAATTTCGATGGATTATGTGACTAAGTTAAGGAATGAGAATATAATGTTTATGTTGATTTCTAGTTTGGAAATTCTTTCTTTCTTGATCTTAGGTGGTTAGTCTTAGTGGTTTCAGGGTGTCTGCTCTCCTGGAAAACTTCGAATTGTCAGAGAATTTTTATTTACCAGGAAATGTCAGGGCATTTTTTTTTGAAGTCAGGGATTTTTGCAAGAGCGTGTCTAATTTTTTGTTTAATTGCAATATGAAATTAAATAATGATATTTTTCGTTTGTAAAGGTAGATTTATATCACTGGTACCACTAATTGGTGAAAAATGAACTTTTTTGTTAAAAATTCAATTCTTTTGTAGAGAATTCGTCTTTTTGGGTTAAAAATTCAAATACTTTGGTAAAGAATTCAGTTAAGTAGTTCAAAATTTACTTTTTTTATGTTTTCGAGTTTAGAATTCAAGTGTTTTGTAGAGAACTCGTATTTTTGGCTTGAAAATTATACAAGTTTGGTAGATAATTTAACTTTTTGTTAAAAATGAACGTTTTTGATGGAAATTAATATTTTTGGTCAAAAAATCAACTATTAGTTGGAAAATGAACTTTTTTGTTCAAAATTCAATTCACTTGTAGAAAATTCGTCTTTCAGTTGAAAAATCAAGTGTTTTGTAGAAAATTCAAAGTTTTGGCTAGACAATTCAACTATTTTGGTAGATAATTGAACTATTTCGTTGAAACTGAATGTTTTGGACGAAAATTCATATTCTTTTTATCGAAAATTCAACTTTTAGGTAGAAAATGAACTTTTTTGTTAGAAATTTTGATACTGTTTGGTTCAAAAATCAATTCTTTCACACAAAATTCGTCTTTTTGGGTTAAAAATTCAAATATTTTGGTGCGAAATCCAAGGATTTAATTGCAGTGTTTTTATAATTTCAATATAAAATTAAATAATATTTTTTTCATTTATAAAAGTAGCTCTATGTCACTAGATCTAACGTTTTTGTTGAAAATTCATTTTTTCTTGTTTCAAATTTTTATTTTTTTATCATTTAATTTAACTATTCTATTTTTGGTTGAAAATTGATATTTTTTAGCTAAATATTCAACTATTTGGTTTAAAAATCATGACGTATTTTGTTGAAAATTCATCTTTATTTTATCGAAAATTATACTATTAGGTGGGAAATGTACTTTTTTGTTAAAAATTCATATTTTCGGCTTAAAAATTCGATTGTTTTGTGAAAAATTCGTGTTTTAGGCTTGAAAGTTCAAGTAGTTTGGAAGAAAATTCTTTTTTCTTCTTCGAAAATTCAACTATTAGGTGTAAAATGAACATTTTTCTTCAAAATTCAATTCTTTTGTAAAAAATTCGTCCTTTTGGGTTGAAAATTCAAGTGTTTAGTAGAAAATTCAACTAGTTTGGTAGATAATTCAACTATTCTGTTGAAAACGAACGTTTTAATTCATATTTTTTTATCTAAAATTCAACTATTTGGTCGCAAATGAACTTTTTTGTTAAAAATTCACATTTTCCGGTTAAAATATCAATTGTTTTCTAGAAAATTCGTCTTTTAGGATTGAAAATTTAAATATTGTTGTAGGAAATACAACTATTTAGTTAAAAATGGACTTTTTTGATGAAATTTTATGTTTTCGAGTTTTATACTCTCCTGGAAAATCTGGAAATTCCAGCGAATTTATTGTTACTAATGGATAATAATAATATTTGTCATTTATAAAAGTAGCATTATATCACTGGATTTAACGTTTTTGGCGAAAATTCGTTTTATTCTTGGTTTGAAATTAATTTTCTTAACTGGAAATTTAACTATCTATTTTTGGTCGAAAAAAATTATGGTTTTTTATTAAAACTTCATCTTTCTTTTATCGAAAATTCAACTATTAGGTTGAAAATGAACTTTTTTTTTCTGAAAATTCATATTCTTGGTTTGAAAGTTCAATTGTTTTGTAGCAAATTCGTCTTTTTGGGTTAAAAATTCCACTATTTCGTTGAAAATGTACTTTTTTGTTGAAATTTAAATTTTTGAGTTGATAGTTCAAGTGTTTTGTAAAAAATGCGTATTTTTTGCCCGAAAATTCAACTAGTTTGGTAGATAATTGAACCATTTCGTTGAAAATGAAACGTTTTGGATGAGAATTCATTTTTTTATCGAAAATTCAACTATACGTTGAAAAATGAACTTTTTGGTTCAAAATTAAATTCTTTTGTAGAAAATTCGTCTTTTCAAGTCGAAAATTCAAGTGTTTTGTAGAAAATTCGTCGTTTTGGCTTGAAAATTTAACAAGTTTGGTAGATAATTGAACTATTTTGTTGAAAATGAACTTTTTGGATAAAAATTCACATTTTCGGATTAAAAATTCAATTGTTTTGTAGAAAATTCGTCTTTTTGGATTAAACATTCAAATATTTTAGTTGAAAATGTACTTTTATGTTGAAATTTAAGTATTCGAGTTGAAAGTTAACGTGTTTTGTAGAAAATTCATTGTATTTTGCTGAAAACTAGTCCTTTTTGGTACAAAATTAATCTTTTTGGTTAAAAATTCAGCTGTTCCACCTGAGATTCATTATATAGTAGAAAAGGTATCACTTTGAAATATCTCAGGCTATTTTTAATAAATTTGAATAATTTAAAGTGATTTTAAAAGATTTGAAAGATTTTAGGGTATTTTTAAAAATTACAAGGAATTTTCAAGAGATTTAAAATGTTTCAAGAGATTTAAAATGTTTCAAGTTATTTTTCAAAAGATTCCAAAGGATTTGAAACATTTTAGAAAATTTAAAAATATTCCAAGGAATTTATAACATATTTCAATAATTTGAAGTGATTCCATAGGATTTTAAACATTTTAAGGTATTTTTAAAACTTCCAAGCAATTTTTAATATTGATTTCAGGAATGTAACAGAATTTCTAAGGATTTCAAATATTTTGGGGTATTTTAACAGATTCCAGGACATTTTCAAGAATTTTAAGAAATGTCAAGGGATTTGAAATATTTTAGGGTACAATTTTCAAAAATCAAGCAATTTTCAAGACCTTTAAAAAACCTCAACCGATTTCAAAACATTTTAAAGGATTTGAAATATTTTAGGGTATTTTCAATAATTTCAAGGAGTTTTCAATATTGATTTTGTAGGATTTCAAAAATGTTAAGAGATTTTCAAATATTTGTTTGCAAATCATTTGGAATTCACACTGAATTCTTATAAATTTATCCTGAATTCTTTAAAATCCTCTTGAATTTTTTTAATTCTTCTAAATTCGCCCAATTCTTTTCAATCTAATCGATTTACAAAAAAAAAATTAATTCATCTTGGAAGTCTTTCAAACTCACCTAAAAAAGAATATAGAAAATAATAAAATCCTTAATTCTTATTTTTCTAAACTCATTTCAAACTTACGGAATTCAATTAAATTTTTCATATTTTATAATTGCTTTCAACTCACTTCAATTTTTCTTAAAATTATCTTGAATTTGTATGAATTCTGCTGAGCTCAATGTAATGTTTCGTGTTTTTGTTCAATTCCTTTAAATTCTTTTGAATTTAACTTTATTTATTTTGAAGTCTTATGAATCGAAATTAGAAATTAATCACTTTTGGTAACTTTTTCGTTTTAAATAGGTTACTTTTTTCAGTTTTTTCAAGTAAATTAGGCTGTGGTAGCCCTGAAAATAATAAATTGAAAATTTATCATGTTAAATTAAAAATGGTTTTATTACATTTATAAAAGATTCTATATAAATAAAATGTTACAGGATTAGAATTTTACACTTTAAGTATTAAGTTAGGGAAAATAAAAAATTAGGGAAAAATAAGGGAATTTCAAAAATGAGGTTTTGCCACATCCTGCAAGAAACTGATTTGATAAAATTACTCAAAATGATATAAAATTATTCTCTAAATGTTACTAATTTTATAAAGTATACTCTTATGTCTTTTTTGGTTAAATTTCACTGTTTTTATTTAACATTCAAATCTTTTTATAGTTAAAATTTTAACTACTTGGTTGAACCTTCAAATACACTGTTAAACATTCATTTTGTTAGTTGAAGATTATTCTCTTCGGTAAAAAATGTAACTATTTTGTTGAAAATTCTTTTTTTTATGAAAATTCTTTTTTTTTATGAAAATTAATTTTTTTAATTGAAAATTGAAGCATTTTGTTGAAAATGTTTGTTTTTTTTGATAAATTATTATTTTGAACTGATAATTTCAGTATTCTATTTTTGGTTAAGAATTTTTTTTTTTTAGTTGAAAATTCAACTATTTGTTGAAAAATTCATGTATTTTGTTGAAAGTTCACCTTTTCGTTGAAAATTCATGTATTGCATTTAAAATTTCGAATTTTTAATTCGAAAATTAACCTTTTTGATCAAAAAATAAAATAACATCTTTTCGGTTGAAAATTAATTTCTTTGCTTTTAAAGTTAATCTTTTTTTTTAATATAATATAAAAACATATGAAAATGAGGGAATTTTAAGACTGAGGTTTCGTGGCATCCTGTATGAAACAGATTTGATAAAATTACTAAAAATAATGTCAAATTATTCTTAAATTAACTAATTTTATTAAAGTATACTCTTCCGGTTTTGAATAAATTTTTCTTCGGCTGGGCTATTTACAGATGAACTAAATTATTTTATAAAAAGTAGTGTATTGGTGTTTTAATTCTTACAAATCAGTCTTAATTTCGTTATTCCTATTAGTGACTTCTTATAAATAATCGAAGTCTGCACTATTATCTGGCATATGTTCTTCCTCGTCGTTATCATCTTCCTCTTCTTCAAATTCAGAAACATCAAATTTCTGAATTGGTCTCAGATCCAGTTCTTTTTCAGTTTCTACTGGAGGAGCATTTTCCCTTTCAGATAATTCATTCACTTCTGTTGTTTCTGTATTTTTATAATTCACTGAACTCGTGTCAGATGGATTCTTACAAGCACTTAATAATTGAAGCTGTTCTACCTGAAACAATAATTAATTAATATAGTTAATTATTACAGGTAGTCTAAGAAATAGTAAACAAATTACTTAA
This sequence comes from Andricus quercusramuli, assembly GCA_932178445.1. Taxonomy (NCBI): domain Eukaryota; kingdom Metazoa; phylum Arthropoda; class Insecta; order Hymenoptera; family Cynipidae; genus Andricus; species Andricus quercusramuli. The sequence goes on from CAKNXH010060254.1 coordinate 62,461, forward strand.
AAATTTAATTTTCAAAAATTCGAAAAATTTAATACATTTCAATACAGACACTGATTCTACGGACGATTTAAATTCTCGGTTTTCAGATTGAATTTTTTAATTTTCCGAATTACTATGAGAGCGATTATCTGTAATTTCAGACATGGGTTCAAAAACTAGGATAAGAAAGTAATTTCAGGAAAGCGAAAAAGACGCAATAACTTCTAACGTTCATACTTAAGTTCTTGTAATCAAATTAAGAAAAATATCGCATTCCTTCGACAATAAATTAGTAATAAAAATTTATTTTATGCGTTGAAAGTTGCAAGATTTCGAATTGAAATCGTGAACATTTGGGAAATTTGAAACGGAACAATTTTAACTAGAAATAACAATAATTTGATTGGATTTCAAAGCATTTTAAAGATTTTAGGGTACCAGGACATTGTGCGCACTATGCGCGTGCTATTTACCTTTCTTAAAAAAAAAAGCAATTCGGTACATTTCCCAACATTTTGTTATAGATTTCACAGAAAACTTTATATAATTTGAGAAAGTTGTGTATGATTTACAGAAGTTTCTTTATTATGACGAGAAAATTTTAGTACATTCAATATGAATGACATATTTTTTTTCATTTATTTACAATCTTTTAAAATTAGCAGATTATTTTTCTAATTAACAAAATATTACATATTATAAAAAGATTAAATAATAATATATTATTAATAAGTATATATGTATATATAATGTATGTACATATATTATATTATAATTTAATTATTAATAATAATAATATATATTATTTTTAATATTTAGAAAACAAAAAATGTATTTTCAAGGTACTTCCAGATGAATTCCATTTACCGGAAAAATATGGAATTTACAGTGCATTTAAATCAGTTCTTGCTCAAATCATCCTGCTAATTTTACGTGGGTTCCAGGATTTTTCTCCTGATATAACTACTTTGTTGAAAATTCATTTTTTTTGTTTGATAATTCATCGTTTTAGTTGAAACCCCCTTTTTTTTGTTCAAAATTCAAGTATTTTGTTGACCGTTTTTTGTCGTTAACTAATTTTATAACTTTTTGGTTGAAAATTCATTTCCTTGGCTGAAAATTTAACTACTAGGTTGAAAATTCCTTTAAAAAGTCAAAGTTTGGTTGAAAATCCAAATATTTTGTTGAAATTTAATCTTTTTATGTAAAAAATTAATTTTTTTATTGAATATTAATTTCTTTTGTTGAAAATAGTTCGTTTTATTGAAAATTATTATTTTTTTAACTGAAACTGTTACTTCCACTTTTTAACGAAAATGTATTTTTTTTGATAGACATTCAATCTGTTTGGTTGAACATTTAACTATTTCGTTGAACATTAATTTATTTTGTTGAAAATTTGTCTTTCAGTTTAAAAATTCAACTATTTGGTTCAAAAATAATTTTTTCTTATAGATTTATCATTTTAGTTGGAAATTCTTTTTTTAATTGTACTATTTTGTTGAAAATTCGTTTGTTGTCCTTGAAAATTGAACTATTTCATTAAAAATTCATCTATTTTGTTGAAAATATTGAAAAATGGTAACTTTTCACCTGTTGTGAAAGTACAATTTTGATTTTGATTTCAAAGAATTTGAAATATTTTAGGGAATTTTAAAAGATTCCAAAGAATTGTTAATAGATTTCAATCATTTGAAGTGATTTTAAAGGATTTCAAAGATTTTCGGGTATTTTTTAAACGTTAAAGAAATTTTCAAGAGTTCTAAAAAGCTTCAAGGGATTTCAAAAGATTGTAGACGTTTTAAAATATTTTAGGGCTTGTAAAATTTATTTACAAGGCATTTTCCAGAGATTTACAAATTTTCAACGAATTTTCAAGTATTTTAAGAGATTTAAACAAATTTTTATGGGGTTTTGAAAAATTTTCTAGAATTTCGTAAGATATTGAAAGATTTTATAGGACTTATAAGGTTTTAGCATATTTTAAAAGATTCCAAAGGACTTGAAATATTTTAGGGAATTTTAAAAGATTCAAAAAGATTCAAGGATTTTAATGGTTTCGAGGGATTTGAAAAATTTACATGCGGTTCTAATTCAAAGGATGTGATTTCTGAGGATTTCAATGGTTTTTAGGATTTTAAAAACTCTCAAGGTATTTTCATAAATTTTCCAGGATTTCAGGGAATACCCGATTTCATTTTAATGGATTTCATATAATTTATTCATAAGAAGCGAAGGGTTTCGTAGGGTTTCAAAGATTTGAAGAGATTTTCAAATATTTTTTCAATTAATTGTAATTCACCCTGAATTCTAATTTAATTTACCCTAAATTCTCTTAAATTCTTTGGAGTTCTCTTGATTTTTTTAATTCGCTAAATTCTACTTAATTCAACGGATTTTTTGGAATTTTGTTAGGTTTTGTTTAATTCATCCTGAAGGCTTTTAAAGTCACCCTTGATTCTTAGACATTTTATCACATTCTTTTGAAAACGCTTGCATTCTTCTAAACTCATTTCAAAATTACTGAATTCAATGAATTTTAAAAGATTTTTGAAACGTTTTCAATTCACCTGCCTTTTTTTATGAATTTCATCGAATTATTCTCAATTTCTTTAAATTCTTCTAAATTCACTACAATTTTACTGAAAACAATGCAATTTTTGTATTTTTAAAATTGTTTTAAGTTCATTTAAATCTTTTGAACTTAACATGAATTGTTTTGAAGTCTTATGAATTTATCTTGAATTTTTGCAAATTCACTTGGAATTATTATAAATTTCATCGAAATCCCTTAAATTCTTTTGAATTTTAATTCACATTAGTCACATTCTTAATTCACATTAGTAACTTTCAATCAATTTTTTGGGTTAGAAATTAGTCGGTACTCAGGGATGTAGCAGCCCTGAGAATAATAAATTAAAAATTTTAATTTTTGTATTCCATTTATAACAGAATCTATATTAACATTTTTTAAAGATTATAATTTTGGTATTGAAATATTTAAATATTAATGGTCAGGGAAAATACAAAATTAGTCAGGGAAAAGTCAGGGAATTTCAAAAATGAAGTTTTGCGGCCACCCTGTTTACAATTTAGATTTGAAAATATTAAATGCAAAGAGGTGTTCCGGAATTTTATTTAATAAATCGTTACACCCCTCTGAATTTCTAATTTTCATATCTGAATTTCAAAAAAGGTAAATTTTGAACTAAAGAAATTAATTATCGACTAAAAAAGATAAATTTTCAATAAAAAATAGAAGATTAATTTTCTACTCAAAAGGCGAATTTAGAACTGAAAAGATTATACATTTTCATCAAAAAATGCAATAGCTGCATTTTTCATTGAAGAAAATTAATTTTAACAAACAAAAAAAAACGGGTTTTCAACAAAAGAATTAAATCTTTAACTAAAGAAATGAATATTTAACCAAAAAGATGAATTTTTTAATAAGAATAATTTTCTGCAAAAGAGGTGAATTTTTAACCAAAAATCGAATAGTTAAATTTTCAGATAACAAAATTATTTTTCAATCAAAAAAAAAAACGAATTTTCAACCAAACAGTTTAGTTTTCCAATAAAAAAATTAATTTTTAAGTAAAAAAAGATCAGTTTTTATCAAAAAGTGAAGCAGTTAAACTTTCAGATAAAAGCACTAATTTTTAACGAAAAAAGAAGAATTTTCCACCAAAAAGATAAATTAAAAAAAAAAGAATAATTTCTTACCAAAAACTACGAGTTTTTAACAAAATACCAGAACTTTCAACTAAAAAAGATCAATTTTCAAGCAAAACAAAAATGATTTTTCAAAAAAATAGTTAACTTCAGTACCAAAGTGATTAATTTTCAACCAGAAAGATGAATTTTTAACCAAGAAGATTAATGTTTAATTTATTATTATTCAAATAATTTAGGGTTAAAAATTTAACTTTTTTCTAAAATTTGTTTTTTGATTGGAATTGTGTGTGTATTTTTTAATTAAAATTTTATATTTTTATTTCTATTTGAAATCTTAACTATTTGGTTGAAAATTCGTTTTGTTTTTGGTTGAAAAATAATTTTGTTAACTGAAAATTAAACTATTCCATTGTTGGTTAAAAATTAATCTTTTTTGTATAAAATTATTCTAATTAGAAAAAGCATTTTTTTGGCTGAAAATTCATTTTTTTTAGTTGAAAATTTAACTATTTGTTAAAAATACGATTTTTCTTTGTTAAAATTAATTTTCCTATACTAGAAATGTAACTATTGCATTTTTGGTTAAAACTTGATGTTTTTTAGATGATCATTCATTTCTTTAGTTGAAAATTTAAATTTTTAAAATTTTATTTAATTTATTTAATCATTACACATCTTTGAATTTTATATTTTCAAAGCCATATTGAGAATAAAGTTAAATTTCAAACTAAAGAAATGAATTATCAATTAAAAAGATGTATTTTTAACCAAAAATGCAATAGCTACATGTTTGGTCTAGGAAAATTAATTTTAACAAAGAAAAATCGTATTTTCAACAAATAGTTAAATTTTCAACTAAAGAAATGAATTTTCAACCAAAAATATGCTTTTTCTAATTAGAATAATTTTATACAAAAAATATTAATTTTTAACCAACAATGGAATAGTTTAATTTTCAGTTACAAAAGTTAACTTTTAACTAAAAAAGAAAAAAAACTAATTTTTAACAAAATATATCTATAACTAAAAAAAAGATCAATTTTACACAAAAAGTGATGTAGTTAACCAAAGAAATTCACTTTCAACCAAAAAGATTAATTTTCAAACAAGAAGATTGATGCTTCATTTACTATTATTTAAATAATTTATTTTTTTTATGTTAGTTTTCTTGACCAGGGTAATACGTAATAATTATGAATTATTACTATTAATTAATTATGATGTTAAATAATTTATGTTTGAAAATTTAATGTTTTCAAAATTTGTTGTTTTTTGGTCAGCAATTTGACTATTCCATTTTTAGTTGCAGCTTTATCTTTTTCAAATTAAGATTTGAAAATGTCTACGAATAATACATAATCACTGTTTATTTATTAAATGAAAATTAAAAAATGAATTTTCAAATGAGAATAATAATTTTCTACAAAAACATGAATTTTTCACCAACAATGGAATAGTTAAAATTCCACTTTAAAAAATTTAATTTTTAACCAAAAAAGAAGAAAAACTAATTTTTCACAGAAGAGTTTAGTTTTCAACTGAACAAATGGATTTTTAACTAAAAAAAAGAAAAATTTGCAACAAAAAATGAAGTGGTTAAACTTTCAGTTAGAAACATTAATTTTTAACAAAAAAATACAAATTTTCTACCAAAAAAGATCAATATTTAAGCAAAAAAAGATAAATTACAAGAAGATTAATGCTTCATTTTGACTATTCAATTTGACTATTCCATTATTTGTTGCAGATTTATCTTTTTTTTGGATGATAATTCATTTCTTTAGTTGAAAATTTATTTTTTTAAAGTTTAGATTTGAAAATTTCTACGAATAATATAAAATCCCTATTTATTTATTGAATCAAAATAAAAATAAAATTACGTACTTGGAGAGCATGTATTTGTTTATCGATTTTAGACAACAATGCAGTCAAAAATAATTCTTCTTGCTCCAGTTCTTTATGATGAGACATAAGATCGCATACACGTACTGAAGTATCTTCCATTATAAATTAATTATTGTATTATAATCATTATAATAAAAAAATGGAGTGTGTTTTTTCATTATTTTGCATATTTTTAAGGTTAGGAATCAGGGAATCAGAAATCTAGAGTGGCGACATCTATCAGATATATAGGTGGCGCTAGCTGCTTTAGTCAAAGTTCCGCGAAAATTCAAATGTGATCAATGTAAAATTGCTTTATTAAAAATACGAATTAATAATCAAAGTTTATATTTTAATAGTTAATGCATAAATTAAAGCAAAAGTTTGAGTAATTCAGTTCGAAAAAATGTAATATTTCAAATACTGATCAGTTTTCCTTGCGTAGTTCTCAATTTCACAAATATAACATTATTATCTACTGGAAGGTTTCATAGTACGATTTTCTAAAGTTTCCTATTTTTTATGACGAAAACTGATAAATGTCATAATTTCGGGTTAAGAACGCAACTATTTTGTAGAAAATTCGCATTTTTGGCTTAAAAATTAAACAATTTTGTTGAAACTTTTTTCTTCCTTGACTGAAAAATCTTTTTAGTTTAAAATTCAAACTATCTTGTTGAAAATTCGTCTTTTTTGCTTGAATTCCACTGTTTTTATTTGAAATACAAATCTTTTTTTTTGTCAAAAAATTAACTACTTGGTTGAAAATTGAAATACATTGTTAAACATTCATTTAATTGGTTGGAGATTCTACTCTTTGGTAGAAAATTTTAAATTTTGTTGAAAATTCATTGTTTTTGTTTAAATAATTTTTTTGAACTGATCATTTCAGTACTCCATTTTTGTTCAAAACATTCGAAAATTCAACTTTTCGTTCGAAAATTCATATATTTTATTTAAGTATTCTACTTTGTTATTAGAAAATTAATCATCTTTGTTAAAAATGCATCTTTTTCAGTTGAAAATTAATTTCTTTGGTTTTAAATTTACTATTTTTCAAAATCGTTTTTGTTTTTACGGGAAAATGTATATGCGAACAAATTTCTGTCTTACTGACCTCACATTTTTTCTTAGTTTTTGAAAAAAATAATAGACTTCAGACGTCTGTTTTCAGGTTTTAGGCTACTTCTCGAAGTGTCAGCGAAAAATATTGATTATTTCAATTATTTGTGGCAAAATAATCAGGGAAACGGATATGGCTCATATGGTAAGTAACTAAGTATCACATGACCTTAAGACAATATAATACTTCTCTGATTCCTACCTTATCGACAGGTGCTATAAAAAATTGTATTTTAAAATATAATTTTATCTTCGAATCCGTGCTCATTTTTTTAGACATATACTTTGTATTTACGAAAAAAAGAACAATTTTCCTATGTAATTTTTCACGAACATTGGAATTGAAAATTTTTAGAATTACGGCCATGTGACTCTCATCCAATTCCTACATTACCGATAATTTTATTCCAAACTCTTGTCTGCTCATGTCCACAAGAAACAAGATATCGATTGGGAGATTAGAAGAGGTACTAAAATGAAGTTTCTGAATGTTTAAAAAAATTTTAAAAGATATAATTTAAAAAAAGTATATTTTCTAATTAAAAATATTTAGGACCAGATAAACGTTCCACAGTGTTATTTATATAATTTTCTAATCGATACCTCATTTCGTGTGGACATGAGTTTGGCAAACAGTAATGTCGGTAATGTAGGAATCGCATAAGTTTTACATGGCCTTACGTTTTTGCAAGTGTATCCTGTATATTATACAAAGGCTGTCTGGGGACCTACTTTACGAATATATTTTTCTGGGTCTAATTAGTGAAATTTACTGATTGCTTCATTCAAAAAGACTGATTTAAACATAAAAAGTTACAGTTTTTTATAATTTCGGTTAGTGGATGTAAATTATTAGATCAATTCATCTTAATTGGTAGAAAATAAATCATCTGGGTTCAAATTTAATCTTTTTCGTTTAATTCTACTGTTTTTTTTATTTACGGCCACGTGATGAGTGTGTCACGTGGCCAAATTCCTACCTTACCGGCACTTTTTTTTATTTGTCAACTTATTTTCACACGAATAGCCACATCGAGTTGAAAATTTGGGATAATAAATAAGGAGCACTAGGAAAGACGGCTCTGGTCCTAAATTGTAATAATTATGAAAGAAGCAAAAAAAAATTTTACAAAAAAAACTTTTTTCATGATTATTACAATTTAGGACCAAAGCCGCCTTTCTTAGTGCTTCTTATTTATTATCTCTAACTGTTAACTCGATGTGGCTATTCGTGTGAAAATAAGTTGACAAATAAAAAAAGTGTCGGTAAGGTAGGAATCTGGTCACGTGACCCACTCATCTCTTAGCCTTGAAATAAAAATTTTTTTTTGTCGAAATATCAACTGTATTTGATTGAGGATTCAAATATTTTGTTGAGACTTCGCCTTTTTTGGTTGAACTTCACTAATTCGTATTTCAAATGAAAATCCTTTTTGGCTAAAATATCGACTTTTTTCATTTAAAATTAAAGTATTTTTTGTTTAAAATATAAAATAATCCATTTTTGTGAACATTCGTTATTTTTTTGTTTTGTTTAAATTAATTGTTATAGCTTAAAATTTAGCTCTTCTATTTTTGGTTGACATTTTTTGTTTTTTGTTGATATGTAAACTGTTTTTTATTTAAAATTGAAACCTTTTTTATTGAAATATCAACTATTACATTTTTTGTTAAGAATGAATTTTTTTTCTTTAAAATTGTACTACTTGAATGAAAGTTGAATTACCAATTACTTTGAATTGAAAATTTAACTACTCCCTTTTGGGTAGGAAATTAATCGTTTTAGTTGAAAATTCAACTATTTGGCTGAAATTTCGTTTATTTTGATAAAAATTCTTCATGATTGATAGAAAATTAATCTTCTTCGCGGAAGATTCTTTTTTGTTTGAAATTCCAACTACTTGTTTGAAAGTTGAGCTGCTTTGTTAAAAATGTATCTGTTTGGTTCAAAATATAACTGTTTTGTTGACATTTTTTTTGTAGAAAATTGTTTGTTTTTTTTCCGTTGGATAGTCATTTTTTGTTTAAAAATTCAGCTTTTTAGTTAAAAATTGAACTGCTTTGTGAAAAATCCTTCTTTTGGTTAATGATTCATCATTTTTTTATGAAAATTATCGGTTTCGTTGAGAATTTAACACTTTTGTTGAAAATTCGCTTTTTTGTTGTAAATTTGCTTTTTTGTTAGTTGAAAATTAATCTTTTTCACTTAAAAATTTATTTATTTAGTAGGTCTCTACGGCTTTCAAATTTCAAAATTATGAATGAAAATTCGTCCTTGTTGGTAGAAAATTAATCTTTTCAGCTAAAAATTTCTTTTTTGTTTTCTTTTGAAAATTCATCTATTCTGTTGAAATTGGAACTACTTTGTTAAAAATTCATTCGGCTATTGATTCATCATTTTCTTTGGAAAATGAGCTGTTTGATTGAAAATTTAACTATTTTGTTGAAAATTGATTTTTCTTGGTTGAAAATTAATTTTTTTAGTTGAAAATTCATTTTTTTGGTTGAAAATTCTGGTATTTTCTTGAAAATTTGTATTTTTTTGGTGGAAAGTTAACCTCCCAGGTTGAAAATTCAACTAAATGTTTGAAAGTTGAAGTACTTTTTCAAAAATTCATTTTCTCGGTTGAAGATTCATGATTTTACTTGAAAATTATTCTCTTTTGTTGAAGATTTAAGTATTTTGTTAAAAATTTGTTTTTTCTGTTGAAAATTATTTTTGTTAATTGAAAATATAATTTTTTAATTCATGGCTGAAAATTGAATTTTTTGGTTTCAAATTAAGATTATTGCATCATTTAAAATAACTGATTTAATCAGTGATTCAAATTGACTGATTTAAAAATGTCAAAATTGACTTTGAATCAGTCTATTTTAACTTTTCAAATTTAGAATGCATACGCTTTTTCGCCCTGAGGAATAAAATACTTATGGAAGGAAAAATGTACAATTAATAATTTTTCTGCTTCATTACAATAATATTTTATTCCATTCTACAACTTTCTACAGGAAATTACTGATAAAGTAATCATAATTTAAAGTAATAGGAATTCCTTAGGTACAGAGCTTGGTTGACAAAAACCCATGACTGTATGACATACTTTAAATATTATTATATATATCATATATATAAGTCTTAAATTATTTAGTTAATTTATTAACTTAGGTGAAGCTTATGCAAACCTGCGCTACAATAAAGTTAATCCAATCTTACGGAATTTTAATTCATATGATTTTTTTACATGAATGATCCTAAAGTAAATTTTAATTCAATAAATCATACTTTTTCTGCATTATAGTAATCAAGATTTGCATAAGTCCTATTTACATGTATACACGAATAGAATATTCCAGTTGAATAATACCACAGAAAAAAACTGGGGTTTCTGTTGCAACCAATTTTTGGTTCCTAAGGACTTGCAAAAAAAATTGGGTTCCAAAGGAACCCAATTAAAATATAAACTTCCTTGCAAGCGGTTGGCTTGTGAATGCGTCATCATGGTCTTCTATTCAAATGTCTCCAAAGGAACCCTTTTGGGTCTCTAACGGAACCCTTTTTGTTTTTCAAAGGAATCCTTTTTGGTCTCCAAAGGAATCCTTTTGGGTCTCTAAAGGAATCCTTTTGGGTCTCCACAGGTTTTGATTAGAGTTTAAGTTCTGAAAGATACAAATTTTTATTTAAGTCGCAACTTTAGAGAACCCCCCAGTTTTTTCTGTGTATTACTTTATCGAATACAACGTTCACACGTGAGATGGTACGAACATTATTTATCATTTCATAAAAAATCACATTAATTTGATTAATTTTGTGAAATATTCAGAGTTTGCATTATATTACTATAAATTGAAATGTATACCAAATGCATACATTTAGTATTTGGTAATCGTTGAATACTTATGTACACACAGCAGAATTTTCATCAGTAAAAATTAAAAAGAATTCTGGGTAAAATAGACGTCTAGGGTAAAACGGTCCTTTGGCGAAAACTTGTTAATTATAATTTAAATTTGATTTATCCGTGTAAGGGGTTGAAAGTTGAAAAAGTTTTTGTTTAAAAAACCTGTTTTACCCGGAAGCTTCTTTTTACCTTGACTTTCTCTATAAGAAAATAAAACTATTTTGTCACTAGTTTTTTAAACTGGGAAAATTTTTAAAATAGTTCATTACTATTTAAAACATACGCACATTCCTTATCTATTTGGTGATTTTCACTAAAATGACTTTGAAAGCTGTCGATTTAAATAATCTTTTAAGTTTAAAGATAACGATCAGTGCCATATATTTCGAGTTTTTTATTGACTCAGTCTGTCACGGACCACGAAATCCTTTACGGCACGACCGGACCTCGTCTCACGCTATACACCAGAGTTCTTAAATTATGGTTGCGTGATAAAGGCTTGAAAAGAAAAAAAAATTGATTGTTGTCGGAGGTTCGTGTGATTACTTGTATATATGCGTTATCAGAAGAAAAATTAATCTTTTTTTACGCTCGCTCTGATGACTTCTTTCTTAATACTGTATATGTGGAAAAATTCGTAATTTCTGAATTAAGAAGATATTTACAATTTTATCAACGATTTATATCCGGTCTTTGATTTTATTTACAGAAATATATGTAACGTTTTTGAAATAGAGATATATTTCTTGTCCAAGCCAGGCCTGAGATTGCATAAAGTCCAGGAAGGCCCGGCGACCCACTTTTTTTTAGTGTAGGCCAGGACTCCCAACTTATTTTTCAGAAAATTACAAGGGATTTTGAAGAATTTTACATTGTTCAAGACTTAAATTAGTATAAAATCCCTTAAATCTATATAAAATCCCATAAATCTTGTGGAATTCTTTGAAATAGTAAGATTTCTAGAGAACTTTAGGAAATAAATGAAATGCAATTCCGAGGGATTATAATTAAAATTATTTCGAGGAATTTCAAAGATTAGACATCTTTGAAATGATTAATTTAAATTATATTCCAGATAGTTTCTGAAGATTTCTACTTTTCAGGTGAATTTTTTTGATTGTATATTTATATCTTTTAAGGCCATGTGATGAGTGGGTCACGTGACCAGATTCCTACCTTACCGGCAAATTTTGTATTTCCTAACTTATTTTCACACGAAGCACCACATCGAGTTAAAAATTTAGGATACTAAATAAGAAGCACCAAGAAAGTGGGTCCCGTCCTGAATTTTTATAATTATGAAAAAAGTTTTTTTGTGAATAATTGATTTTGCTTGTTCATGATGATTAAAATTTAGGACCAGACCCACCTTTCTTAGTGCTTCTGATTTATGATCCCAAATTTTCAACTCGATGTGGCTATCCGTGTGAAAATAAGTTAAGAAATAAAAAAAGTGTCGGTAAGGTAGGAATCCGGTCACGTGACCCACTCGTCACATGGCCTTAAAAGAATTTCATTAGATTGAAGGGATTTTATATATGAAATCCCTTAAATCTTTTGAAATTATTTTTAATTATTTACGGGATTTTCAAGATTTGATGCCATTTTAACAGCTTCTAAAGGATTTTATGACATTTCCAAAATTTCAAGGGATTTCAAAGGAATTTGTTGGATTTCCTTTAGATTTTAATAGATTTCAAAGAATTTCACAAGATTTAAGAGATTTTTTATATGAAATTCTTTGAATCTATTGAAGATCCCTTAAATCTTGTGATATTATTTTGAATAATGAACAGGATTTCAAAATTTATTTGGCTATTTTAACAGATTCTGAAGAATTTCAAGGGACATCAAGAAATTTTGTAAGATTTCCAAAGAATTATGTAGGATTTCCAACGATTTTGAGCTAGGTTTCAAGGGAATTCTAGAGAAAGTTGGAAAATAAGTTAAAACAAATTAAATTTCAAGAGATTTCTAGCGATTTCAAATATTTCAAAGGACTTTAAGATATTCCCAAGGATTACGCAAGATTTTAAAGATTTTATTGAATCTCTAAAAATTAAAAATATTTCGAGGGATTTCAAAGATTTCCAGGCTTTCCAACGTTTTTTTCTAAATTAATATTAATTTAATCTTCTTTAACATATTTTATTTTTTTATTTCAGTTTAATCTTAATTTTAAATGAATTCAAAGGATTTCAAGAGATTTCACAAATTTCAAGGATTTTCAAAAAATCTTGTGAAATTATTCCACAGGATTCACGGGATTTTAAAGATTTGAAACTATTTTAACAGTTTCCAAAAATGTTATGAGATTAAACAAATTTCAAGGAATCTCAAGGTATTTCCAATGATTTCATAAGATTTTAAAGGTTTTCCTTTAAATCTCTAAGAACTAAAAAGATTTCGGGGGATTTCCAAGATTTCTAGGGTTTTGAACGCTTTCAAAAATTTTTAGTAAAATAAAATAAAATAAAATTTTTGATTTTTTTATTATTCCACTTTATTATGAATTCAATTTAATTAAAAAATATTTCAAAGAATTTCATACTGCGACTAAAAAATTGAAGTCAATTTTTTTTAGAACTCATCTTCTTTCATTGAAAATTCAACTACTTGGTTGAAAGTTGAAGTACTTTGTTAAAAATTCATTTTTATGATTAAAGATTCATTGTTTTAGTTTAGAAAATTATTTCTATAGTTAAAAACTTTTAATTCTGTTGAAAATTCGTTATTATTATTGATTTTTTTGAAAATTTGTCCGTATTGGTAAAAAATAAATCAATTTGGCTGAAAATTCTTCTTTTTGGTTAAATTAAACGGTTTTTTATTTCAAAATTACATTTTTTTGGTTGAAATATCAACTAAAACCTTTTTTACTGAGAACACATCTTTTTTATTAAAAATTCTACTACTTCATTCAAAGTTTAACTGCGTTTAACTACTTGGTTAAAAGTTCAACTGCTTGATTAAAAATTCATTCTTTGGTTAATAATTTATCATTTGCTTTGAAAATTAATCCGTTTGATGGGAACATTGGCAATTTTGTTGAAAATTCTATTTTTTTTTTTTAATGAATCTTTTTAGTTGAACATTACACTTTTTGATTACAAATTCATGTACTTTGTTAAAATATCATTTTTTTAAATAAAATTAATCTTCTTGTACATGGTTTGAAGTTGAACTGCTGGTTCAAAGATTCATACTTTTCGTTAATGATTCTTCTTTTTAGTTGAGAATTCATCTGTTTTGTTGAAAATTTAACTATTTTGTTGACAATTTGATTTTTTGGGATTAATCCGTTTTAGACGAAAATTCACCTTTTTGATTGAAAAATCATGAATTTTCTTGAAAATAGGTATTTTTTGGTAAAAAATTAATCTTCTGGGTTGGAAATTCATCTTTTGGTGGAAAATTGACCCTTTTAAGATGAAAATTCAACAGATTGTATAATTTAAAATGAATGATTTCATCAGTGAGTCAGATTGACTGATTTGAAAAATCACTTTCAGCTGATTTTTCAGTCGTCGAATTTGCATTATTTAAATCAGTCAAATTGACCTCGAATCAATCACTTTTGACTGATTCAAATTTAGAGTGTTTTAAAAGATTTCAAAGAATTTCAAGATATTTAATAAATTTCTAGGAATGTTCAATCATTTTGTAGTATTTCCAAATTTTTTAAGGGATTTCAAAGACTTTCCCGAGATTCAAGTGACTTTACAGGAACTCCATATAATTCAAAGTATTAATGGAATTTCAAAGGATTTTACAAATTTGAATCTATAATAATAAATCTCAAAAAATTTTAATTTATTTCAAAAGCTACCTGGGATCTCAAGGAATTTGGTAGATTTCCAAATATTTCAAGCTCGATTTCCACAGATTTGAACAATTTCAGAAAATGTTGCTTAATTTTTTTATTAGATTTTTTAAATACGGTCTATCCATATATAATCTTTTAAAAAGACTGCCCCCGTCCCACCAATTAGTCAATAACTCAGGGCCTACCCACATATTTTTGGACAATCTCAGGCCGGGTCCAACTTACACCGGAAGTATGTTTTTTTCATGCATGTGAAGTTTGCGTAAAATCAATTATTTCCGTCCAGTGACGAAGCGGGCGGAAAAAGTTACTTTCCGCCCGCTTCTTAAGTCCACGGGCGGAAAACGCCTTTCACGCCTGCCTCACATGTTTGAATCTGATATTTTCAAGAAAAATCTTTCAGTTCGGTACCATCCATACAAGAACGATTTCGTGACCCGTGATTTAAATACAATATATATACCACTTTCTCGATTAATGATAATGTCATTCTTTTGTTGTCATTGGAGGGGATTCTCGGCTGTTATCGCTCGTGAAATTGTGTAAGGCAAGACCCCCAACTTCCATGTTTGAAGACCCCGTGGGGGAATTGCTATTACTTCTAGCGCCACCTAGTTGACTTGTTGAGTTTGGTGCGGTACCATCAGCCGGTATTAGCCCTTCCTTCATCCTCTTTTTTTGCTTCATTCTTCGGTTTTGAAACCAAATTTTGACTTGCGTCTCGTTGAGCTGAAGCGCTGAAGCAATTTCTATTCGCCTTGCTCTTGTCAGGTACTTATTGAAGTGGAATTCTTTTTCGAGCTCGGTGAGCTGCTTATTGGTAAAATTTGTCCGACCGGTGTTGTTGAAACTGTTGGAAAGTCCGGCTAAAGACCCGCCGGTGAGGCAGGTTACTGGACCCGTATTTACCGACGGAGCGAAGACCGACGTTCCAGAACCACCAATAGGTCCACCAATATATTCCGATCCATTCGGATTGGTTTTTGACGCTGAAACAAAATGAAAAACTTGTTACTTCTTCGTTTAAATAAAGTCAATTTTTACGATCAAAGTTTTTTTTATATCTTTGGAAAAAATCTTTAAAAATATAAAATCAGAACAAAGCTTTCTGTATTTCTTTAAAGTTCGGTTTTTAGCCAAGTATACCATTTTTTCCAGAAGTTTACAGTTGGCTGGGATGAAGGGCTTCATTGATAATGCTTTGAAAATAATAAAAAATATTTATGTAAAATTGATGCATTGATGTAGAAAAACATTAATGGTGAAAATATGAAATATTTTCCCTCAACCGAATCGGGATTCGAACCCATGACAGTTTCTTACTGATCTTACGTGTAAAGAACCCAATCATATTACTATCCTAGCCAGGCTATCATCAAAATTTGTTGGAAACATAACTAATAATTAATTAAAATAATAATAAACAATTTAAATTTGTTTAAGATGGTGTCCTGCCGTAGGTCAGGGGAAACCTGGAAATCAGTCAGGAAATTTTATTGTCCAGGAAAAGTCAAGAAAAAGAAAGGGATTTTGAATAAAAATCTTTCACAACTCGGAGGATTTCTATCAAATAAGGCATTATAAATCACTGTCAAAAATAATAAATTTGAAATTTCTAAATAAAGATGATTTTATAAAGTTTATAAAGGATGCTATGTTGAAAATTCGTCATTTTGGGTTCAAAAAAAAATTGTTTTTGGCAGAAAAAAGAACTTTTTGTTGAAAATTAATATCTTGGGATTTTATCATTTCAATTTCATTCAACATTTTAGTAGAAAATTCATCTCTTTGGTTAAAAATATGACTAATTTGTTGAATTTTTTTTTCTGTTATCAATCATTTTTTTACTGTAAATGTAACTTTTCCATTCATGTTGTGAACATTCATTTTTTTAGCCGAAACTTCAACTACTTGTTTGAAATACATGTATTTTGTTAAAACGTAATCTTTTTCAGTAAAGATAATCAATCCTCCCGGTTGGAAATTCTTCTTTCTAAATTTAAAATTCATTTCTTGGTTGAAATTTCATTTTTTGCAAATATTACATTTTTTCTAGAGAACTCATCTTTGTTGGTGGAAATTCATCTCTATGGTTGAAAATTTCTTGGCAATTATTTTTTCTTTCCTCTTGAAAATTAATTTTTTACTGAAAACTTAACTTGTCCACTCTTGGTTAAAGATTTATCTTTCTTATTTGAAAATTTCATTTTTTGTTTGAAAATACATGTATTTTGTTGAAAACTCGTCCTTTTTAGTAGAAAATTATTCTTCTTTGAAGAAAATTCGTCTTTTCGGTTTCAGAATTCATCTCTTTATAGGTTAAAAATCCAACTCTTTTGTAAAAAATTTAAATATTCTATTAAAAATACAACTCTTTTGTAAATTTGTTTTTATTTTGTCGAAATACCGACTGTTCCATTTTTCGTTGGGAATATTCATCTTTTTGATAACAATTTAACTTTCCGGGTTAAAAGTTCAACAGTCTTTTGAAAAATTCGTCTTTTCGACTTGAAAATTTAACTATTTGGTTGAAAATGAAACTGTTTTTGGTTGAAGTTCAATCTTCATCGATTAAAAATTCCACTATTTGGTTTATAATTCATCAGGATAGGTTGAAAATTCAAATGTTTGGTTAAAAGTTCAACTATTATTTAAAAATTCGACTCTTTCGCTCCTGAGTTCAACTATATGCTTGCATTCGGAACTGTTTGGTTAAAAAATCATCTTTTTTCGTTGAAGATTCAACTATTTGATTGAAAAATCATCTGCCTTGCTTGAAAATTCACGTTTTTTAAATTCATCTTTTTGGGTCTGAAAGTCCACCGTTTTTTAAAGCTTTCGACTTTTTAGCTTGAAAATTAAACTATTTGGTTTGAACCACAACTGTTTTTGGTTTTAGTTGAATCTTTTCTGTGTCAAAAACCGACTATTCGGTTGAAGATTTATCTTTGTAAGTAGAAAATTCCAGTTTTTGTTTTAAAATTCAACTATTTTGTTGAAAATTCAATCATTTTGTTTAAAATCAATATTTTTTGGTCAAAAATTCAACTGATGTTGGAAATTCTACCTTTTGGATCGAAAATTCATCTTTTATGGTTGGAAAGTCATATTTTTTAGTTGAAATGAATAAATGAATTTGAAATTTTCCATTCTTAATCTAAAATTGTTTCATTCAATTTATAAATGATTCTTTGTTAAATATGTTAGAAGAATAAGACGCTGGTCTTTGAGTGTTAATGCCAGGAAAAATGAAGAATTGATCAGAGGGTTCTTATTATTTCAAAAAAAATTATTTAAACAATATGCAATAATTTGTAATGATAACATCCGTTTCGTTTCTGTTTCAATCGGCTAATTGCAGGACTGGCCAGGGAAAATTATATTGGGAGGATAAACCCTTTTCATCTGACAGCCGTCCAATGTCCAACACAGCTGGTTAGATAAGTGGAAGTTACATGAGAAGTTACAGGATCGTGACTACGAGTTTTAGGGAGAAAAAGTAGAGGTGAGTAATATCCTTTTATTCTGGATTAAATTCGATCATATACGAAAATCAGAGATCAATAACCCACATTTGTGCGAATTAAAAAAAAAAATTAAATAAAAGCGTTAAAAAGAAAGACATAATTAGCTATAGAATACAAATGAAACATTAATTTTCAAATATCACCCCCATAAAGTATTATAGGGTCCCAAAAAAAATCCCTAAGTGAAAATTTGGGCTTAGAATCACAGTATGAATTTAATCACAACCAGTGATAGCAGCCTTAATTAGAAATATTCGTATTTGCCTGGAAATTTGGCCAGGGGAGAGGAAAACTGCAGAAAACCACTTCCCGAGTTCAGACACAAGAAAAAAATACTTTTTTTTGTAAATTTTGTTCAGAATCATTAATATTAGGTATATAAATAATATTTATTGAAAAATCATTTTTTCAATTATTTAAATTCAGGAATTTTATAATTCGGCAATTTTCGGTCGGGAATTTTATTGTTCGGGAATTTGCAAATTCATTAATATAATAAACTGTCGGGAATTTTATTTTTTGGGGCCTTTTAGTCGTGCGCTTGAAATCTTTTAAATTATTTTTGAATCTTTCCAAAACTTGAAAAAAAAACTTCTGAATATATTTAGAAATGATTCAAAATATTCCTACAGTTTTTTTCAAACAATTATAATTAAATTAAAATTAAATTTTTTCCTTTCATCAGTAATGTATAGAAAAATTCAGAAATAAATTTTATCATCAAATAAAATTACTTGATTGAAAATATAATTCTTATGTAATTTTTAAAACATTTGTAATTTCAATTTTATCTTTTACAAATCAATTTCTCATTTGGAAATTACTATTTACAAAATTCAAAAGAACAAACTGAATGGAGCCACTTAAAGTCATATTCACATATAAAAATAAAACAATCTGAGAATATAAACATTTGGTGAAAAAATGTATGTTTTTCTTTACATAATTTTTTTTTCGCATTATGAAAATTGGTTCCCTTCTCAAGTGAGAAATGTACACCATCCAATTTGTATAATGGAAGAGGGCGAAAGACACTCTCAAAGTCACTTTTTGCGGACAGTTTTTTCAGTCATCTGGGAGTGAGGTCTAACGAAAATATTTAAAATATATTGAAGAACTATGAAATAAATTTAATGAAAGTATAGCAACTAAATAATAAACGAAAATCTAAAAAAAATATACTCTTTCGTTCATTTGTTATTTGGCTATTTCATTTGTTTAATTGATAGTAATTGAAGAATTTTTTCTATGTACAACTAAAAAAATGTTTTAAAATTTCTGGGAAAATGTAAATTGATTTCTTTTTTTGATCATACATTTCAATCGAAAATTGACAGAGATTTCAAAAGATTAAAATTTTTTTCTAAAATTTCGAAGAAGAATGGGAAAGATGTTAAAGCGAAATATTTCAATTAGCAATATTACAAAGCTTTCAAAGAAATTCGATCAAGTTTAAGAGATATTCAGAAGTTTTAAAAATATCCAAGATTAATTTGAAACTTGAAAAAATTTCAAACAAGTTTTAACAATACTGACATTTTTGAATATTTGAAACACAAATTTTGAAGTTTCTTAAAGATTTTGAAGTTTCTTAAAGATTTTGAAAGGTTTTACGATAATAAAAAAATGTCTTAAAATTGATGGGAAAAATTAAACTGATTTTTTCATTTTGAAAAATTAATTTTTAAGGAAATTAACAAATGTTTTTAAACATTTTATTCATTTCGAGAAGAAATGTGGACGATTTTAAAGAAAAAAATTTCAATTAGCAAGATTACAAAGTTTTATAAAAAATTTGAAAAAAAAAACTTTGAAAGGTTTAACGATAACAAGAAATATTTCTAAAAAATCATGGGAGCATTTAAACTAATTTTTTATTACGATAAACTAATGTCAAGAGAATACTCAAAAAGAATTCAAAACATTTCAAAAGATGAAAGTTTCGAAAATGGTTTAAAAAATGACTTCAAGTTTGAAAAGGTTTTCCGAAACGTCGAATAAAATTGAATTTTTTGAAGATTTGGAAACAAATTTCAGATTATTTTAAGAAGTTTGAAAGGCTTCTAGAAAATAAAAAACTTTTTTGAGATTTCTGGGAAAATTTGTAATGACTTTTTATTTTGAAAAATTAATTTTTAAAGAAAACTTGGCAAAGTATCAAAACGTTCCAAAATATTACTTCAAATTTCGAAGATATTTGGAAGATTTAAGGGCAATTTTTTTAATTTTGGAAGATTTTTCTAAATTTTAGGAACATTTCAAGTTAGTTTCAGAGATATTTATCTTCCAAGCTTCTATATCTTTTAAACTGGCTCAAATTTTTTGCTACAATTTTTCAAAGTCCTGACAAATAAAAAATTATGCTTTTTTAACGTGTCTGAAATCTTCAAAAAATTTTTTGAATTTTCTCAAAAATCTTAGGAAAATTATATGTTTATTTAACTCCAAAAATAAATGAACAAATGAACTTAAAAAAGGAATGTTTATTTGAACTTTTATTTTGTATTCTAAACCAATTATCCCCTAAAATCATAATTTGGGTGAATTTTGTTTCTTTCATGATTGCAAAATCTTTTTTAAGATAAAATTTGAACTATTCAGTAGTTAAGGATTTCACTATTTTGTTGAAAATTTGTCTTTACCGGTTGAAAATGCAACTGATTGAAAATTAACCTTTTTGGGTCGAGGATTCAACTACTTTGTTAAAAATGAATTTTCTTATCAAACATTCATCATCTCAGTCAAAATTCATCTCTTTGGTCCGCAACGTCACTATTTTGTTAAAAATTCGTCGTTTTTGGTAAAAAATGCATCTATTTCATTAAAAATTCATATTTTCGTGTTAAAAAATTGAACTGTTTGGTAGAAAATTTATCTCTTTTTTTTTTTGAAAACTTCATCTGTTTTTGGTTTAAAATGCAACTAGTGAAAATTATTTTTGTTGTTGTTCGGGATTCAGCTATTTTGTTAAAAATTTGTATTTTTTGGTATGAATTCAACTATTTCTAATTTTAAATTAAAATCTTTTTTTGGTTCAAATATCATTTATTTTACCTAAATAATATATTCAATAATTCAATAATAATAATAATAATAATCAATGGAACAAAGGTATTCAATAATTTGAAATGCAAAAGTTAATATTTTCCGTTCTAGAAATGTAACCAGAAACCAGAAAAATGTGTTGAATTTATTTTAAATTTTTTATTCAAGTTTTGGATCTTAAAAATTTTTTATTGTCGATCCACAAAATTAAACAACTTATTCAAAAACTTTAAAAACAGGCATGCACGCGCGTAGCCAAAAACTTGTCAAATTTGTGTGCATAATAATAATAACACCGACAAAAATGTGAGATATACTCATTAAAAATTTTATTATTCAAACAAAGTCAGACATATTCCGCAGAATTAAAATTTGTAATTGATGTGAAAAAAGCAACCATATTGTCAAATATCAATCACAAGTTGTATTTTGTTAACAGGTAAAAAATTACAATTTTTCAATTTTTTCATTGCATTATTCAATTTGAAATAATTAATTCTGAAAACCAGAATTTAATTAAAAAGATAAATTTTGAACATAAAATGAAGCAATGTCATTTTGAGTTGAAATAATTTATTTTCAACCAAGAAAAAAATAAATCTCAACAACATAGTTTTTTAACCAAAGTGCAAAATAAGTGCGAAATTGCAAAATGAAATGCAAATTTTATTTTTCATGATGACTTCAATATTTTTTTTTTATTTTGCATAAAATTTTATTTGCAGCTGGTCTTGTTTTTATAATTAAAAAAAAGTGCGCATCCTATAAAAAAACAATTTTGATATTAAACATTTTATTGTAACTTGTGTCGGTTTTCCATAAATTTAATTTGTTTATTCTATAAGTTATTTTTTACGATTAGATGAAAGTATCTACTCCTTCTATCTAAAAAATATTAATAACGAATTTGTAGATCATTTTTGTGTGAACAGCTTTTGCTGATTAATTTTTTTCGTACCTTGTGTCGTTTTGCAAAAAATTTAATTTTTTTATTTTTAATCTTATTTTTTACGATTAAAACAATAACTATGCGTCCTATCAGAAAATTATCGATGACTAATTTGTAGCTCTTTTCTGGATGAGCAGCTTGTTTGCTTATTCATTTTCGTCATAGCGTCTGTCGTTTGATCAAAAATTTAATTTTTTTATTCATAACTTTATTTTTCACGATTAAAACCAAAACAACGTGTTCCATCAAAAAATAATTAATAACAGTAGCTCTTTTTTGGGTAAACAACTTTTGTTCAATTTTTTTTCGTAGCTTGTGTCTTTTGTCCAAAAATTTTATTGTTTTATTTTTAACTTTATTTTTTATGATTAGAACGAAAACTGCACGTTTCATCAAGAAATGTTTAATGATAAATTTGTAGCACTTTTTCTGGGTGAACAACTTTTTCTAATTTTTTGTTGTTGTATCTTGTGTCGCTTATCCAAAAATTTAATTTTTTTATTATTTTTAATGTTGTTTTTTTACGAATAAAACAAAAACTATGCATCCTATCAAAAAGTGAATAATAAAAAATTAGCGAATCTTTTTTGTGTACAACATTTTGGTTGATTCATCTTTTTACGTATATTGCTTTGTTTGACTGCAAAATGGAAATTGTTTGGCTTAAAATCTACATTTTTTTATTTTTTTTTATTGAAATTGCTATAATGATGATAATTTTCTTTTTTTCGAAAAAAGTCGTGAGGAGTGTTGGATTTTCCGAATACTACGAAAAGCCCTACATGGAATTTTAAATCTTGGAAAAAAATGGTTTCAAACATTTTGAAAAAGCTCTAACTTTTTGAATTTTTAACCAAAATAGAGCTATTTAACCAACTCGATCTTTTTTTTTGGTCCCTGAAACTGTCCCTAAAACTGTCATTAAAACTGTTTTTAGGGATCCTAAAATTTGGTCCCTAAAAACGATAGTCAGTTTTCACATAAAAACAATACCTTTTCATTAAGATGAGAATGTAAGGATTTGTTGAACCGATGTTTCGTCATGGTACTGAATTATATTTGCAAAAGTAAAATTAATAAAAAGTAGTAAACAGTTAGCGTGTCTCATTTCGCCCCAATGTGTGTCTCCATGTGCATAGTTTATAATTTTCATATTTTTAAGAAAATTACTATTGTTGAAACACTTTCTCCTTCATAAAATTAATACAGAAAGATTCAAATAATATAAAGAAGCACTTACATTTTTTAAAAACTACTATAGATTGTAAAATTTTCACTGAAAATTATAACTATGCTCATCTCGCCCCGGTCTCCCCTAAATTTGTCATTCTATTATTATTTATTCTGAGTAGTCTTTATTTGAGAAAAGTGGAGATTGTTCTTCGCGAGAAATGATTAAGCAATGAAGGGGAAAAAATAAGTTGAGTAAAAGGCAGATCGGATAAGGAGGAAAAAGGATGATCCATCTTGTGGCTCATTTAATCTTTGAATGTCACGTGTGAGGGATAACTGATAAAGAAATAAATTTCTGCATCTCTTTCATAATTTCCTTGGCAGACAAAAAATTTCATACAACTAAAATCTAATACAGTTTTCCAGTTTTGGTATATAACTTATGCTTATCTAATAAGTTTGATATTGCAATGTAGTTGAATAGCATTCTGAATAATTTAATCATATTTTTATTTATATATACTGCATAAGTGCATGATTTCGTAATAACTACAAATAATTATTTTATAATAATCTTCTGTTGAGTTCTTAACTAACAAATTTTTATCCTTGAGGATATAAAAATTTAGTCTGCAAAGGCACTATACTCGTATAGTCTTCTTGTTAGGTGCTAAATTGATGAATGAGTGGCTTCAAGAAAGAAAAAAACCATTTCTAGTTCGATTCGCCTCCAAGTTTAGTAGAACTTGTCCAAGTTTATAATTCGTTCGGAGAAGTCTTTTTGCTTAATGTGTTCTTCGTTTTTCAATACAATTTCCAAAAAGAAGTTTAGCAAA